>ONZH01005658.1:0-41635 GCA_900303285.1 Rhinella marina
GAACATTGTGCACGAGCTGTGTTCTCTTCTCTGTTTACCTGCTTACCGTCAATATCACAGTAATAAGCAGATGTAATTGCAGCTCCACCGTCCTATTCTCTTCAATGAGATGGTTCCATCCTGTTCAACTGAATAGGACCAAGCCTAACATTAAAGTGAATGGGCTCGCTGTTGCTCGCTAGTGAACACAGAGCTTGAATGAATGCAGCACTTGCTTCATAAAGCTCATCAGCGCGGCTGCCAACAGTAAGGCCGTCTCTGGTGTTGATTACCTATCCCAAGGATGACAAATCTGGAATACCTTTTAGAATGCAAAGAAAAAAGGGGTTAGTCAGCACATCCCAATGCAAAGGTGCACGTCACCGTAGCTGAAAGCACAAACGTAAAAACAAACACAATTCAACAGCACTCTGCAAACACAAATAATAAGGTAAATACAATAGTGCCAAACTCACTATAGAAAATGGCTAGTGCTAATGATGGGCTCATTATATAAATGTGACATTCTTGGTAATACTTTTTTATAAAAAAAACATTTGTGCCTTTCCACCCCTACAAGGTGATCTCTATAGGACAGGAACCTGCAGTAACTACTACCTCTTTTGGTGCCATTAAATTCAGGCAATGCAGGATCCACATGCATGCTGAGCCCACTATGTATTTTACCTCTTCTGGTGCCAAAATGTCCTCCATTAAATTCAGGGAATGCAGACTCCATATGCATGCTGAGCCCACTCTGTATTTTCCTGTTGCCAAATGGCCTCCAATAAATTCAAGGAGAGCAGGCTAAAGCTTTATACTTGCACTAATTAAAATCATCATAAGGGACAGACAGGCTGGTTAGGCGTGAAAAACCGATGGAGTCAGCCATACCACCAATGCAGACTGCAAAGAAAAAAACGGGGGTTAGTCAGCACATCCCAGTGTGCATTTGCACCTTGTGGTGGCTAAAAGCACAAAAGCAAAAAAAGCTAATGCAACAGCACTTTCCAACAGGCTGATTTTAATTAGGGCCCTTTCACACGACTGTGGAGCACGGTCCGGGACGGTCCGTGAAAACCTGGACCGCGCTCCTTCTGAGGGCAGGAGCGCACGGTGTCATCACTGTACAGCTGCTGCCTCAGGAAGCGCACGGCGTCATAGCAACCAATGACGCCGTGCGCTCCTGCCCTCAGTAGGTGTTCGTGTGAAAGGGCCCTTAGTGCAAGTATAGAGCTGAAGCTTGCTCTCCCAGTTTTCACTGGTCTCTGGCTCATGATAAGATTAAAGAGGACTTTTTTTTTAAAGATTTTTATATGTTAGAAATGGGTATGCTTACCAGATAGGGTGGCCCCTACAGATGCCAGCAATTTTTTTCCCCCCAAAATACCCCTCCGTTTCGGTGCTGTGTCCCCTGCTGTTTTTTTGCGCCCAGTATGTTAATTTAGACAGGGAGAAGGAGACGGCAGGGTTTCTTAATGGGTGTCTCCTTCTCCCTATCTGTAGCGCTGTCCAATCGCAGCAGGGAGCATCACAGCCAGGTAGAAGGTAAACATTTTTTTTCTCCATGGCTATGATGCCCATTGAGAAACTCAGCCATCTCATCCTCTCTGTCCCTGTACTCTGTCTAAATTAACATATTGGCCATAAAAAACAGCTGGGGACAGTGCGCCAGAACAAAGGGGTATTTTAGAAAAAAATATACTGCCATCTGTAGGGGCTGCGCTACCGGTAACGCGTTTCTAACATATAAACCGATTAAAGGTCCTGTTTAAATATGTGGTCACATGATTTCAGCACATAAATCATACATTTTATCGTTCAGGTCAATTTAACCTACCAAGTTCTGTTTCCATGTTATCATTGCTGGTGTGATATTCAGCTGATCTGGAGATGATGGATCAAACATTCCGACAAGTGTATTCAATGCAATCTCATCTGATCCATACGGATCTCTTATCCAGTTTACAATAAACAGAGGTGGCAACCATTCTCCTTTCTCATTAAAAGGTATATTCACATGCACATCGTTTTGAGAATAGAGTCTTTTGATGTACTGGGTTAGCTTTAAAAAGTGATAATAAGATTCATTAATTAATACCTTTATGAAAATACTTGTGAAAACACACCTTTAAATTCAGTTTCAGTTTCTGAAGCTTATAAACAAAATGGTCATAACAAAGTGGGATTCTGGTAGCAACATGTTACCCACTATCCAGGCTCCAACCACTGTGATCCCCACCATTAATGAACAGACATCCCATGTCCCCCCTTCTAATGGAGTAGTGTTTGAGCATACACACTGCTCATGTTCCCAAAATCTACAGAATTGACAGAGATAGCCAGAAATACTCTCAGGTATTGTATCTTCTGCAGGTCCAATGACTTTAAACACAAAGATAACGTGCAAGCCAACAAATCACGGAAAAAGGTGCACTGTAACGATAGATGCAATTGATAATATATGACTAAACCCTCATGCTAATGTTGAAATGAGACTTTCGCCAATATATTCTTATATCAAGAACATACCAGAGCCCAAGCACCATGTCAAGGTATCTCAGAGTGGCACAGGACCTAACGCTAACCTCCGGTTTGATATGCGCAACAGCATATGGGGTTTTGAGCACTTCTCTGTCATTTTAGACCACTTTTTTCCATGATTGTGGTAATGTGCAAGCCAGTCCATCGCATCAAGGACATGAGACACTGTTGGGCAGATTTACTAATCCTATAGATGTCATAAATGTTGACAGGATGTCTAGACCTGCACCTGTATTTTTTTTTCTAATTGGGGACTATACTGGGTATTTTATTCAAACCAGCAGCATACATACATGATTACTACACCAATAGACAGGTTAGCACACAAAAATATCTGGTAGTGATAGAGAATTTAAGCTCTAATCTGTTTCCCTATATTCACATGTTTTTAATCCTTTTTGTTTGGGGGGGGGTGTTGATTATATTCAAATTAGCAGCATATATAGGTAATTACTACATCAATACACATGGTAGTGCACAAAATTATCTGAGTTTCCCAAAAATGTTCGGGCTATGGAAGGGTTCCAAACAAAACAGCCAGAATGTGGGTAGTAGCAGCAGCATCCGGCCAGAAGTTGTGGTAGTGGTAGTAATAGGCCGCAGTTGTCCTTGCTGGCTTCGGAAAGGTGCAACATTATAGTTGAGGAGAAAGAGAACAAGATTGTGGATTAGATAGCTCACTCCTCCTCTCAGTTGAAGCAGGATGATATGGAGGTGACTTCAACATCCGACACTGAGCTGTGGAGCCAGGGGTCACAGTTAGAGATGAACAAATTGAAGTTGTCGAAGTGGAATTCGATCTGAATTTCATGACAAATTACGTTTGTCCTGAAGTTAAATTTCCTCGCAATTTGTGGTAATTATTTTGGGGTGAAGAAAACTATACTTGCCACCATCACAGGGAAATATAATAGTTAATTAATCTGTTAATTGGGTTATTGAGACCTACCTATTTTTTTGTGGTGAAAAAAACTTTACTTGACACCATCACAGGGAAATATAAAAGTTAATCACTCTGTTAATTGGGGTGGCGAGACATGCCAATTTTTTAATGGTAAACACCTCTTTTCCATCTGTGACACGGATATAAAATTGTTCGTCTGTCAGCCAATTGTGTTGGTGACCGTAACAAAATGAAGAGATCATCAACTAAGGGATGTGGCCGTGGTCATGGTGCTGCTGGTGTTGCTGGAGGTGGAGGTCCTGCTGCAGGGAGAGGACAGCTTCCTTTGGTGCAGGCGCCAAGACTTTCTGCGTCATTTTGTAGGCTTGAATACAGCTCTAAGAATGGTGAGGCCAGAGCAAGCAGAGGTGGTAGTAGATTGGATGGCTGAGAGTGCCACCAGTCCAGTTGGCACCAGCGGCCCATGGGAATCCTTCTTCCACCACAACCTCTTGCACATCAGTCAAGCAATCTGTGCCCCAAGTCATGCAGCAGTCATTTATGCTTTTTGATGACTCTGCTGGAGGGATTTTTGTGGGGCATCCACCTAGCCCTGCCCCAGAAGTGACAGAGATTGAGAACACTGATGCCCAACCACTTATGGTTGAGGAAGAGTACGTGGGAGGAGCACAGGTGTCAACTGCTGCAGCTTTCTGCAGTGTGCAGACCGTCCAGGAGGGCAGGGGTGAGGAATGGGTGGAAGATGATTTGGAGGATGATGAGGTACTAGACCTCACATGGCATCCAGGTCATGCTAGTGACGTGTGCAGTTCGGAGGAAGAGGTGAGGGTCATGCAGCGCCAGCCGCGCAGCAAGAACTTAAGGACCACAAAAGATCAGAGATTCCTTATGCTTCCTCTTCTGCTGCAGTCTCGGCCTCTTCCCCCCTCCCCCTGGAGTGACAGTGGCGCCTGCCACCCCACAAACCGAGGATGTGGCAGCAACACCAAGCATCTCTACACTGTCCCATGGAAGCGTTCCCCTGTCCTTGCCCCAAAAACTGGAGATAAACAGGTACCCCCTATCCACCTGCAAGCTCAGGCCCTGAATGCCAGCATTTAAAAATTGCTGGTCTTTGAAATGCTGCCATTCCGTCTGGTGAAGACAGAGAGTTTTAAAAATGTTATGATTGCAGCTGTCCCACAGTACGAGATTCCCAGCCGCCACTTCTTTTTAGGCGGGCCATCCTTACCCTGCACGAACAAGTGCACTGAAACGTGGACCAGTATGTATTGGCAAGGACATTATATCTCTCTAACTGCCCATTCGGTAAATGTAGTGGAGAGTGGGCCTGTGGTAGACAGCAGTTTGGCCCATGTCCTACCACCACCGAGGATTACTGGACGTTTCTCTGTGCCTCTTATTGCCTTCTCTTCCTACTCTGCTTTCTTCTCTGGTTCCTCCTCTACTGCTTCCTCATCACGTCAGCGCAACACCTGCACCACAGCACAGCCAGGGGGAAATGACAACAAGCTTTTCTAAAACTCATATATTTGAGGGAAAGACCCCACATGATGCAAGAGTGGAATGGAAGAACAGACCAATGAGTGGCTATGCCTCAAACCAGGCTGCAGAAAGTGAGGGCCGTCTGTGCACACTTTTGGTGTTCTCACCCTGCTGCTTCTCGTCTGTCCGTGTCCATGTGGCGATCGGAGGAGCCGGAGCGTGCCTGCAGCAGCCCCTGTCATACTCAATGACAGGAGGCTGCTGCATAGGCTTTCCTATGGAGCCCTTGCCTGTAATAGGGCTCCATAGGAAAGCACTAAAATCATCATAGACTCCAATGTAGGTGCATTGAAGTCTATGATATAAGCAATATATCCTATGGGAACTATAAAAAAAGTGTAAAAAAAAATGAATAAAGTTTAAAAAAAACAAAAAAAAAAAAACTTAAAAGTTCAAATCACCCCCCTTTCAAGAAAATAAAAATAAAAGTATTAAAAAAATAAAAAAATATCATGGGTATCGCCTTGTGCGAAAACGCCCATATTATAAAAAAAAATAAAAACATTTCCCATACGGAAAAAAGCGAAACGGAAAAAAGAGTCAAATGACCGATTTGCCATTTTTTGTCGCTTTAAAAAAATAAAATAAAAAATTAAGTAAAAAGCGATCAAAAATTCATACACACCCCAGAATGGTATCAATAAAAAGTTCAGATCGCCCTGCAAAAAAAGAGACCCCATACAGCTCCGTACACAAAAATACCAAAAAGTTATAGGGGTCAAGAACTGGGGAAAAATAAAATGTCCAACTTTATAATTTTTTATCACTATCAAAATGCAAGAAAAACTATACATATTAGGTATCGCCGGATTCATACTGACCAGTAGATTGAAAGTAACTGGTCAATTTTAACGCACATCGAACGCCGTAAATAAAAAAAAGTAAAACTGTGGCAGAATTGCGTTTTTTTTTGCAATTTCACCCAATTTGGAATTTTTTTCCCGCTTCCTACTACACCATATATAATATTAAATGGTGGCGTTGGAAAGTACAACTTGTCCCGCAAAAAACAAGCCCTCATACAGCTATGTGAACAGAAAAATAAAACAGTTATGGCTGTATGAAGGCAGGGAGCGCAAAATGAAAACGCAAAAACGAAAACACCTCCGGGGCTAAAAGGGTTAAGTTATTTCCATATCAACATTTGTTTTTCGGACAATTGTACTGCTCTTACTTTGGAGCCTTTTGCAGCCTTCTAGCCATTTCATTGTTCAGGGTCAAATTTGGAACTAGAGATGAGCGAATCGAAGCTGACGAAGTGGAATTCGTTACGAATTTCATGGAAAATTTGATTTGCAACGAATGCGAATTTGCTGGCGATTCGTAGTAACGAATCTTTTTTTTTTTTCCGTAAAATGGCCGCAAGCACATGGCATGACATGGGGGAAGG
This sequence comes from Rhinella marina, assembly GCA_900303285.1. Classification (NCBI taxonomy): domain Eukaryota; kingdom Metazoa; phylum Chordata; class Amphibia; order Anura; family Bufonidae; genus Rhinella; species Rhinella marina. Next base: position 6,363 of record ONZH01005658.1, read on the forward strand.
ATTTCTGGGACAAAGAAGTAAACACCCACAATGCGATCACATGCAGACATGTAGCCAATTAGCAGCCAGCCAGGTCCTGCGATGTCCCAGCCCTATAAATAGCTCTGCAGCGCTGGAAAGCGCCATTTGCCATGAGATTTAGAGCAGGGACAGATGTTAACTACGTTAGGGCAAGTGATAGGAAAACGTTTCAAAATATAAGAAAAGAGATCAGGGATAGATAACCTGAATTGCAGGGATAGGAGAGGGATGATTTGTGGACAGAAAATCAGGCAGTGAATCGCTATCCGTATACACTGCAGCAGCAGTGCCTCTTGTACAGCACTGCACTGTCTTCTGAAGGCTGTTTTGGGGTGCTTTATGCAAAGAAGCACCACTAGTGTCACTTTTTTGCAGTGCAGTGCAGTGAAAGAGGGTCAGAGCCTTGTTTAGAATACATTAAAAAAAATAAAAAATAGTGAATCTCAGTTTGTGGGGTTGTTAGTGTTAGTTTTAAAAAAGTATTTGTGGCCTCATTCACCATCCAAGCAGAAAAGCGTGACATTGTTGTAAGGTTGTCAGTGAATATCATTTATAAAAAATAGTGAATATATCATATTCATAATGTTTTGTAATCTTTATGAAACTTAAATAAAAAGATTTATTTAAAAAAAAAATAATAGTGAATCTGAGTTTCTAGGGTTGTCAGTGTTAGTTTCAAATAAGTATTTTAGGCCTCATTCGCCATCCAAGCAGAAAAGCGTGGCATTGTTGTAAGGTAGTCAGTGAATATCATTTAAAAAATATATATATATCTCAGTTTGTGGGGTGGTTAGTTTCAAATAAGTATTTTAGGCCTCATTCGCCATCCAAGCAGAAAAGCGTGATATTGCTGTAACGTAGTCAGTGAATATCATTTAAAAAAAATAGTGAATCTGAGTTTGTGGGGTTGTCAGTGTTACTTTTAAATAAGTATTTGTGGCCTCATTTGCCATAGAAAAAGAAAATTGTCATATAGTGTGTAGTTCTGTGCAGTAACCCATTGTACTGCAGTTCAGCAACCCATTGTTAACCCATTCTGTGGGTGACGGTATTTCTCAAATAAATAGTTAGGTCGTTGTGCGAAGCAGTGAGCAAAGTAAATTTTTTGGGTGGATTTTTAATTTCCTTTTATTTTACATTTGTAATCAATCAGTATGTCAGACAGAGCGGTGACAGGCCCTTCACAGTGGAGGGGCAGTGGCACAAATGTTTCTGGAATAGGCACAGGTCGCAGCAGAGGAAGGGGACGTGGCATTAGGGGTCACTTGGCGAGGCCAGAGCTACCGGTGTCATCTAGCGGTCGTGTGTTGACCACCAACCCAGCGGTTCTGGTTGACTCGGTCATCCACTTCCTCCCAGATGACATCGGACACCCCCAGCCAAGAGTCGGTGGGTTCGTCAGATACAACCCTTAGTTGGCATGGGCCTGGAGCAGCTCCAGTGCCCTCACCTGTCCTCAACCTGCCTCTGTCCTTTTCAGTTCCCTCAGCCAGAGAAGTACTATATGCTGTGGGCTCTGAGCCACTATACAGCGAGGAAGAAATACTTGAGGACAGTCAGCAGCTACTGGGAAGCCAAGAGGTGGGGCAGAAATCCGCTCCTTCCAGTAGGCGGTCAAGTACTGATGGGGAGAGTTTAGTGGGAGGTGATGTTGAGAGCTGTCAGATTGTACACAGAGACAGTTGAGGAGGACATTAGCGACGTGCAAACTGTAGTTGATGATGATGTAGCCGATCGCACTTGGGAGCCGGGTGAAGCAAGGGCTTCATCATCATTATCGTCATCTGCAGACGAGACTGACAGCTTGCGCATGAGGCAGCGGTGCAGCCAGCAAGTCGGTAGTCAGCTGAGTGGCAGCAGTGCGAGGTCGGGAGCCAAACGGGTATGGGGTAGACCGCACTCTTCGCAGGTGCTTTCCGGCCTTGAAAAGAGCGGCGCAGCGGCTCAGCCAGGCAGCGGAGGTACTACTCTGTCAGTGCGGAGAGTTGGTGGTAAAATCGCCTACTCGGCGGTGTGGAAGTTTTTTGTTAAGACGCCTGAGGAGGTGAACATGGCTATATGTAGAATCTGGGGTCAGAAAGTGAAGCGTGGCCAGGGTGCTAATGTTGGCACCATGGCCCTGCGCCAACATATGCAGCGTCACCACAAAGTGGCCTTGGAGAACCGTGGCTCAGATGTGGCGGTCCAGTCGGCAGCAGCAACAGCACCATCACCCAGTGGCACACATCCCATTTCAGGCTAGGTCAAGGCTCCAGCACCTCTGCCGAAGGGAGCTGTCTGTCATTATCTACAGCTCCAGATGCTCCTGCTCCTCCTCCTCTTATTCCTCGCCACTCATTACGGCAGCAGTCATTCACGAGGCGATTGCAAAGAGACAGCAGTACGCATCCAGACATCCTACAGCGTAGAAGCTGACCGTGCTCCTGTCCAAGTTGCTCGTGCTGCAGTCTCTCCCTTTTCAACTGGTGGACTCTGCACAGTTCAGAGAAATGATGGCTTGTGCCGAGCCGAGGTGGAGAGTGCCAAGCCGTCATTTCTTTGCCAAAAAGTCAGTCCCAGCCCTGCACAAATATGTAGAAGAGAAGGTGGCCAGTCCTTGAGCCTGTCGGTGTCAAAGTGCACGGCATCGCTGACGTGTGGAGTTGCAACTACGGTCAGGGACAGTACATGTCCTTCACGGCCCACTGGGTCAATGTGCTTCCTGCCCAGCCACAAGAGCAACTTGAACAGGTGACGCCACTTTCTCCTCCTCGTTGTCAAACTGCTGATCCTGCGCTAAGTTCCGGCTCCTTCTCCACCACCTCAGCCTTCACTGCAGGGCCAAGTCATAGTGCTCCTCCAGTGTACTACATGTACAGGGCACGGCGGTGTCACGCAGTTCTATGCCTGTTTTGCCTGGGCGAACGAAGTCACACAGGGGAGGAACTGTTCCGCGTCATGAAAGAAGAAATCAATTGCTGGCTTTCTCTGCGACAACTAAAAATCGGAACCATGGTGACAGACAACGGAAAAAACATGGTGTCCGCACTGCGCCAAGGAGGGCTGAGTCATGCGCCCTGCATGGCCCACGTATTTAATCTATTTGTCAAACGTTTCCTCAAGTCTTATACCCAACTGCAAAACATTTTAAAAATGGCCAGGAAACTTTGCATGCACTTCAGCCATTCCTACACCGCCAAGCACACCCTCCTTGAGCTGCAGCGGCAGAATGGCGTCCCCCAACATAGGCTGATATGTGACGTTTCCACCCGTTGGAATTCTACCCTCCATATGTTGGACCGACTGTTCGAACAGAGAAAGGCCATAAATGATTTCTTAATGATCCAAGCGGACAGGAGTACTCCCCTGTGTAATTTTGATGTCAGCCAGTGGCAACTCATGCGTGACACCTGCCGCTTGCTCAGGCCCTTTGAGGAGGCCACGTTATTTGTCTGTCGCCAGGACTACAGTATGAGTAACGTCATTCCACTGCTTCATGTCCTGGAACAGATGCTGCAAAATCTTTCTGGTCAGGGGACTGGAGACGTGGAGACTGCATCTCATGGTCACATGAGTCCAGTGGGGGCTGATCTGGAGGAGGAGGAGGAGGACATTGGAGCACAAGAATTTAGTGGTTTTTCTACCCAGGTGACAGAAGAGGAGGAGCAGGAGCAGCCAGAGGAGGTAGAGGGAGATGAGGAAGATGAGGCAGATGACCCAGAGACACCATGGCAGTATACAGTGGAGTTGGAGGCAGGGAGTCCCTCCGAGTCACTTGCGCAAATGGCCCGATGCATGCTCACTTGCTTACGTAGTGACAGCCGAATAGTCACCATACGGCAGAGGGATGACTTCTGGCTCTCCACCCTCTTGGACCCTCGCTACCTGTCTAAAATGGGGGCCTTTTTTTCACCTGCTGAGAGGGAGGACAAACTTAAGTACTATAGAGACATCCTATGTAGTCAGTTGGCTGCTGCCTATCTGTGTCGTTGACCATCCTCTCGCAGGTCTGACCGGGGGATCCCTCAGTGCTCATGTATCACTGCCATGGCTGCTGTGGGGGGTCGGGGGTTAGGAGCAGTACCAGCTCCATCAGCAGCAACTTGAGTCTGGAGTTGCTGATGAGCAGCTTTCTTCACCCGCCAAGGGCGGAAAGAACCCACCAGCAGCGCAGCAGCAGCAGCAGGTAGACCAGGATCAGACCCTGAACCAGCAGGTGGTGGCCTATTTGGACAGCACCCTGCCACCCCACATTGAAGGTCCGCTGGACTACTGGGCAGCCAAACTGGATTTATGGCCGCAACTGGCCGAGTTTGCACTGGAGAAGCTGTCCTACCCGGCTAGTAGTGTGGCATCAGAGCGGGTGTTCAGTGCAGCGGGGGCCATAGTTACCCCAAGGAGAACTCGCCTGTCCTTCCAAAATGTGGAAAGACTCACCTTTGTCAAGATGATCAGCCAGGATTTCCACCCGCCAACGCTTGATGCATCAGATTAGATCAGCCATGATGTCACCCAAACCTTGACAAATGAGACTGTATTCTTCAGGCTACCTGCCTCATCTACTCTTATGATGCTGCCACCCGCCTGATGCCACACATCTACCAGCTTCTCCTTCTACCACCCAGCATCTTTACCAGTGACTTTACCACCAACCTCTCCACTCTGTCACTGACCCAATATGTAGCCTTTTGATGATGCTGCCACCTCAACAATCAGGTCTCCTCATGCTGCTACTGCTATGTCACCATGCCTGATGCTGCTGCTGCCGCCACCTCAACACGCTGTCTCCCAGCTGCCGCTACATCCAAACTATGTAATTGTGCCTCTCTGTGGCCTGATACTGCTGCGTCCCAGCTGCCGCTCCATCCAAACTATGTAATTGTGCCACTCTGCGGCCTACTCATGCTGCGTCCGCCGCCTCAACACGCTGTCTCCCAGCTGCCGCTACATCCAAACTATGTAATTGTGCCACTCTGTGGCCTACTCATGCTGCGTCCCAGCTGCCGCCTATTCATGCTGTCTCCCAGCTGCCGCTGTAATTGTGCCACCCTACGGTATGTTGCATTTAAATTTTTTTGACTGCTGCTGCCTCTCCCAGGGTATGTCACTGTGCCATTCTGTCTCTTTAAAATTAGTACCACTCCTGCTGCCTCTCCAACTCTGTTGCCTTGAAATGTATTTGACTGCTGCCTCTTGCAGCTGGTGTTATGGTGCCACTCTGTGGCCTCAAAATTGATTCAAATTTTTTGGACCTTCTGCTCGGCAGTATGTCAGTCGTAAATTTTTTGTACGTTCTGTAGTCCCATTCCATTATTCATAGCTCAAGTATACATGAAACAGTGCTAACTGTAGTTGATGATGATGTAGCCGATTACACTTGGGATCCGGGTGAAGCAAGGGCTTCATGGCCATTATCGTCATTTGCACACAAAGATTCGACTGCTGCTAGCTCAAGTATACAGAAAACCTTGCTTGTTTTGAACACTCAAATTTTTAAAAGTAAACGATTCCGTCCCACTCAGCGATGAGCATGGGGGAGGTGAGAGGCAGGGGCTCCCACAGGTGGTAGCTCAGCTCCCTGCAGACCGCCAGCTCGATCGCAAGATGGAACTCCGAGCTTTCTTGGCATCTTGGGTCAATACTGACATTTTGTCACAGTCCAAGCAAAGCTGTAGCCTTCGCTGCACCTCCTCTGTTCCCATCCGCTGGCATAACCAGCCCCTATACTGATAAGAACATATGCTACAGTTGATCTTAGCCAAAAGGAAGAGAATTTTTTAGTACGTCTGCTCTTCAGGGTATGTCATCATGCCACTGTCCGGCCTGATGCTGCTGTCACCGCCAACTACACATGCCGTCTCCTAGCTGCCGCTATGTCAAAATTAGGTAATTGTGCCACTCTGTGGCCTCCAAATTGTACTACTACTTCCACTGCCATTTCCAGGGTCTGTCATTCTGCCACTCTGTGGCCTACTCATGCTGCTGCCACCTGGCCACACTGTCATCGTGCCACTCTATAGTCTGCTGATGCTGCTGCCACTGCTATCTCTAACCTGTCTTTGGGGGCTCTGCTTGTATAAGCGTGTAATAGAACAGGTTCTGTCGAAATGTATGTGGAATCAGTGAATTGGTTTAAAAGGCGTGCGCTTTTGGCGCTCTAGTAGGATCTTGGTCCTCTGCACGATTCTTTATAGCTGGCGCTAACATTGACCTGTAAGGCTGAGTTCAGACTCGAGTTGTTTGGTGAGTTTTGGCCCCTTAACTGCCCAAATACATAAAAGCGTGCAGCGATTCTAAGAAGCCTGTTATGTGCGTGTCACACTGGCTCACAGTATTCTTCCACTACCACAGTAGAACACCTAGTGTACTCAAGCGCAATGCTGGCATTCATGCTAATGTTGATTTGTACGCTAATGCTACGCATTGTATGCTAATGCTACAAATTGTATGCTAATGCGTACAAATTCAGTTAATTAATTAGCATACTTTTACAAGCGAAAGGAGTAAAAGAGGAGAAGTCGCGATTCTGACCTTTTTCTATTAACTAGACACCCTCCCCTCTTCCAAGCGGGGGGTGCCTGGTTTAGTCCCATTGACTAACATTATGCTTGGGTGCTCGGTCAGAGCACCCGAGCATACGAGCACAGAAGTGCTTGCTCAACACTACTCCCTATGCGTTTTACTGCAAGGCACAGTGTTCTACAACACTATCCAGGCTCTCTGCAGCCCGGAATTAGCCTTTTTTAACGTGATTGGCAACTAATTTATTCGGATTGAAGCGAATCTTTTCGGAAAATTCGGCGAACCAGTCGAATCGAATTTTTGAAAAATTCGCTCATCTCTATTTGGAACCTGACCCGAACTTTGAAATGAAGTTTGGCCAAACCCCTCGATCACGGACTCATCCCTAGTCATTATCCGTTGAGGTACACTGGCTCATCCAAGGAGCTGGCAAAGCCCAGAAGACGGTTCTAGCACTTCAACCACTCTTACGTGGTGAGGAATGTTCTCCTGGACCCGCAGCAACAGAAGAACCTGCTGCTACATTGATTAATCTGCAACGTGCCAACTCACTGCAACATTGCACATGCTTGAGCTTCTCTTTGAGGAGCAGAAAGCAGCAAAGAACTTTGTCATGCGCTAGACAGTCTCAACAGCAGGGATCATGTGTTCCTGCGAGGTCAGGCAATGGCAGGTCATCTGAGACACCTGCCGGGTGCTGAAGCTTTTACCAAGGCAAAATGGGAGAATATTTTCCTTTGGCAGAAAGGGAGTAGACATTATGTTACTACCAGGAAACTCTGTCTTCCCAGCTTTCAGCAGCTTATGGCTGAATGGTTGGACAGGTGTTCTTTTCATGAAATTCTGTGCCCTTTTGTTCTCCAAATATACCCTTGCTTATTGTGGCTAAAGAGTTATACTTTAACCTCATTGGTCCACAGGACTTGTGTCGATGTTGTTTTGCAAACTTATCTAACTATTAACTTTTGGAGTCAAGTGGCAGTTCTGATTTTTCTTTCTTGACATCCTACGAGCAGCTGGCTCTGACATTTTTCTTGGTCTTCCAGACTTTTATTGACCACCACTGTTCCTGTTAATAGCCATTTCTTAACTACATTTCAAACTGAGGAAATGGCAACATGAAAACACTTTTCTATCTTCTTATAGCCTTCTTCTGAGTTTTGGGCATCTGCTTAGAAGAACCTGTAACTGCTGCTTTATGGGACAAGCTTAGAGGAGTCTTGGTATTTATAAAGTTTTGAAATTTTTATCACCTGACCTTTCCTAATAGTCATTGTGAACAAGCCTTAACCTAACAGGCTATTTAAAGACTCAGACCTCGGTCAAAGTTATCTGAGCATTTAAATCTCCTTGGGTTACATTTTTTACATACTTTTGCAAAGTCCTCATTTCTATTTTTCACTCTGAAATTGTACAAATCTATATAATAAACTGATATTGCTTAAAATGTTGAAATGTGTGTTTCATCTTTAAAGGGAACCTGTCATCTCCGAAGCACCCCCTGAACTAGAGTAAGCGGTGTATAGTGTAAATGATGCTGAATCCGAATATGTAAGTTTTATCTTCATACTCACTTCCATTCTGATGCTGTGCTCCCACAAACCAGCAGTAAAATGCATTGAGAGGACTCGTCTTTGAGTCCTCTCCATTATATGAGTGAGTCCAGTAGTCCCCTCAGTGCATTTTACTGCAGGTTTGTGGGAGCACAGCGTCGGAAGTGAAGTGAGTATGAAGATAAAACTTACATAACTGGATGTGACGTCACTTATACTATACACTGCTTACTCTAGTTTGGAGGGTGTTTCAGAGCTGACAGGTTCCCTTTAACTTTATGCCTTTTGGAGATCAATTCACATTCAACTTGCTGAACTGTTCATAGTAAACAGTAATTTTGCATTGCATTGTTTGCATGCCACTGTATAGGTGGTTCTTTCAGTCATGGCTATTATACATGTATTCAGTGTATCCTACCCACCTTGTATTTATATTCACCTATTGAAATACTGTGCTTCCTATGATTATGAAGAGCTATATCTATATTATGCAAAGCCTTAGCCATCAGTAAGACTGACACATATACTTGACAAGGAGTTAAGTCGTTAGGAAAATAAAAAGAACCATCTTCAAATTGCTCCTCTCCTGAGCAGTCATGGAATGAAAAGGTATATGTTATTGGAAGAATCAAATTCTTTAATTTATTTCTTGAAAAACAATGGAATACAGCCATCCAAATATCTTCTAATAAGGGATCAAAAGGTCGATTGAAAAATTGTACTTTAGAAAAATACTCCTGCATCCCAGTAATATGGTATCCTTGAGGTGAAAACACCAAACTACAATTAGCAGGAGCTCCTCCTTCTATATAAAGTATAAGCTCTGTAGCATGTGACCATGAAATTGGAAGAATAAGAGTCTTGTTCCTTAGAACATCACCTGCATTGTATAAAAACCTCATGTAAGTCAAACTATAGGTGCCACAAATAATAATAACTTCAGTGGACGATGTATGTAAAGATTCTGGGACATAATTATAATTACTCCCAGATACAAGAATGCTGAATTCCACGCAAATCTGATGATGTGTAAACTGATTGATTAACTTCTGTAACTCCTGCCTTCCATTGTCATCATCTGATGTGATGATCCCAACCCAATTCCACTGAAATCCCTCCAATAGCTTCACAAATGCAAAATATTGCATCTTGTCATCGGGGACAGTTCGATGAAAATTTGGGTAAAGCCTTTTATCACTTAGAAGAGGATCTCTTGCCCCGTAACTGATCTATGAACAAAAAATAGTAGAAGCCGTATCCATACTGTATGTGAAAATTGGATTATGGGTTAACCAAAAACACTTCTATAATATGTGGTACGAGGTTAAAGGGGTTCTCCGGGAATTAAGAAAATTAAAATACTTAAATATTACTTTATTACAAATATATTCCCAAATACCTTTCATTAGTTATAATGGCTCTTTTTGTCTAGGGAGCAATCATTAGCAGAAACAAAATGGCCGCTGTCCTATTAGTACACACAAAACCTGTCCTAATCACAAAGCAAGACAAGTTACTTCACAAGAGATAGAGGAGGCTGAGACAGCTCTTTACTACTTGTCAGGTATTATGAATACAGCTGATAAGATCTTCAGCTGAATCTCAGTAGGAATGGAGTTCATGAGGAGACATGACGTACAGAATTGTGAAGTAACGTGTCCTGCTGTGTGATTAGGACAGGTTTTGTGTGAACTAATAGGACGGCAGCCATTTTGTTTCTGCTAATGATTGCTCTCCAGACAAAACAAGCCATTATAACTAGTGAAAGATATTTGGGAATATATGTATAATAAAGTAATATTTAAGTATTTTCATTTTCTTAATTCCCGGAGAACGAAAAGAATATACTCATATTTCACTGTGAAAATGAACTATACGGTATTAAAACATCACCTTTAATTACTTTTCTCACAAAAATGGTCATTATGACATATATCTTATAATTACATAAGTGAAGCTCATGTGAATGTTTGTCCAAAAAAATTCATAGGCTCATCTCTCCAGTTTTATTATCACCACCACTGAGGGAGAACCAGAAATTAACCAGGGCAATCTCAGGATGCTGACTTGTAAAAACTTATAAAACTTGACACATTTCCAAAATTCATTTTCATCATGGGTCAAAAAGCTTAAAATTGTTAACATTTCTGCTAATATTGTGCACATACACCACATTTGATTATATTGGGTACATGCTCACATAAGACACGAAAAAGTTTCCTCCTCATTTCACAGTTCATCCCTCAACCTCACTTTCCTCCCCATCAATAGTGATGCAGAGGCCATGCCAAGTCACTAGTGGTCACCTGAGCCAGAGTGGGAAGGCTGGGAGGTCATCACTGTTACCATGGAGCTACTGATGCAATCTATATACATACAGTATGTTTGCTCTGGTCTGGTCCGCATCATAGATAAGTATCAGTTGAAACCAGTCTCAATGCAAACATGTCATTTTAGTTAAGGTTAGTTGCATACAAGCGTTTAGGATCTAGCAGGCTGTTTTGGCAGGGTTAGGGTTAGCAGCAGTTTTCTTCTGGATGATTCTTGGCATATTTGATGGGTTGCAGCCAGATCTCCAACAGTCCCATTATAGTTCCTTTTGGAACAACCTGCCAGATTCTAAATGCTACTCTACAACTAGCCTAACTTTCTTGAATTAGCCACCATGTGTGTATACACAAGCACTTATATAGTTCACATTTTTAGAAGTTTTCCCATCTGCAGGTATTTGGTTGCCAGGAACAATCACAGCTATGTATGTAAGACAGTCTCTATACCCCTGTACAGTAAGATATAATTAATCAGCTCTTACACTAGTGCCTCTTAAAATTATCAGACCTGGACTCACTCACTGGGTTTTAATCTGGTGCTGAAATACTGGAATCATGCAGATCCCTTTTGCAGCCTCCATTATGAGGATGGTACACAGGTTGCAATCAGGCTCTGTAATGTGACTTCGGCTGACAGTGACTCTCTGTTATTCCCTCTGTACTGTTATTGCTCACTGGACTGGTAAGAAGACACTTAGTGGCTGATTTTCCCCAGGTAATGTTGTTTCTCTGCCAATTTTACACAAGCCTCAACCCAAACTCATAATGATTTAGCTCATGTCCAACCGTGGGTCTACTGTCCTGTATTCACATAAGATTAGTCTATTGGGTCATCGCCACGTACCCTGTAAGTTATAAAACCTGCAGCCCCATAAAACCTCTATGTCATAACATTGTCTTTACTAAATGCAATTATTAGTGTTGAGCGAGCACCTCTGTGCTTGTATGCTCGGGTGCTCTGGCCAAGCACTAGGGGTTGCTCAAGTGCCCGGCCGAGCACCCGAGCATAATGTTAGTCAATGGGACTAAACAAGGCACCCCCCGCTCGAAAGATGGGAGGGTTGTCTGGTTAATAGAAAAAGGTCAGAATCGAGACTTCTCCTCTTTTACTCCTTTCACTCATAAAAGTATGCTAACTGAATTTGTATGCATTAGCGTACAATGCGTAACATTAGCATACAAATTCGTACGCATTAGCATACAATGCGTAGCATTAGCATACAAATCAACATTACAGTGAATGCCAGTATCCTCCCGCACGTTTATTCACTGTGTAGCAGCGAAAAAACGTGCGGGGAAGAGACTCAAGCATTGCTCTCGAGTACACTCGGTGTTCGGCCGAACACCAAGTGGACCCGAGCGTAGGCATGCTCGGCCGAACAGCGAGTTCGGTCGAGCATGCTCGCTCAACAGTAGCGATTATAAAAGAACAAATCTCTGACTAGCTGTAGAGTCATTCTTAATCGTTTTTAGTTATAACAGTGGGTGTGAAACACTGTGTCAGGCAACAGGTTTGACTCATCCCAAAGGCATTTTCTTGGAAGTTCCCTGGTATTCACCCGTTAAACCTTTATATAGAGATCTGGACTTCACTGAACAGGAGTCACCAGGCTGCCACCTCTTGGAGTAGTCACTGTATATTTGAAGCTAGATTACAGAGTTCAGAGAGACTTGTGACAAGCACTGACGAATCAGACAAAACTTGTCAGTAACATGCCTAGGTCTGGGCAGAAAGAGTACATGCAAAAAAAGTCCGTAAAAAAGTCCAAAGGTCAGAGCACGCTGCAAAGTGCCAGGAATCGGGCAGGTTTCCACAGAGCGACAAACAGAATACACCTTCACAGGAAGTAGCAAACTACTAGATACACCTACTGCTCATGCAACCTTTCCATACTGGAAGGTGCCTTAATTACCCAGGGATAGTCAGCTATAGGTTAGATAAGAATGAGATTGCCCTTTAAAAGTCAGACGAAGTGCATGTGTGCCCTATAGGAAGATCGAAGGCTAGCCAGGGATTGTAGGCAGCGGCTGTAGCAGACAGCAATAGAGGGATACATGGCTGCTGGACCCACTGCTGGAGGAAAGAAGTTGAAAACATTATCATGTAGGTTATAATCTTCTTTTTTTTGTTTAGACTGAGTACTGACCAGTTGAGTACTGACCATATCCCTAGGATATGCCCCTATTGTCTAATAGGTGTGGGTCCCACCTCTGAGACCCGCACCTACACAGAGAATGGAGCGGGAAAGTCGTAGAGGGTGCATGTGCATGCGTGGCCACCCTCCATTCATTTTTATGGGACCACTGAAAATAGCCGAGCTTGGCTATTTTCTTCGGTCCCATAGAAATGAATGGGAGTGGGGGGCACACATGCATGATGCGCTCCGATTCACTTGTATGGGAAGAGCGCTTGGTGGTGGCTGGACCCATGGAAACCCAGGGTCCTCCAGCCACAACTATCCCCGCTCCATTCTCATTGTAGGTGCGAGTCCCAGAAGTGGGACCTTCAACTATGAGACAATGGGGATATATCCTAGCGATATGCCCCCATCGTCTGTGATGGGAATACCCCTTTACGTTTGTGGGAGTAATGTGAAAAAAAAGTGGAAAAGTTTAAGAGGTATGAATACTTTTTCAAGACACTGTATGTAGTTCTGTATTAGGGCTCATGCACACAATCGTATGTATTTTGCAGTCCAAAAACATGCTCGTGTGCATTCCGTATTTTGCGGAATGGAACAGCTGGCCACTAATAGAACTTTATTATGCTTTTCCGTAATGCGGATAATAACAGGAAATGTTCTATTTCCATTTTTTGCGGACCCATGAAATGAAATGAATGGTTCCGTATATGGTCCACAAAAAAAAAAAAAAGGAACGGACACAGAAATAACATACGTTTGTGTGCATGAGTCCTTACCCTGTATGTTTTGTAGCTCTGTAAGTAATGTTTTCCAGATATTTCTTTAACAGTAGGGCTAGAAGGAAGGAGTCAGGTTGAGAATTTTACATACATAAAATCTGTATGTAAAACATGTGGATTTGGCTATGGCTGCAAATCCATTTTTGAAAATGTGTCCACGTTAATGTACCCTTGGTGAAAGAAACCAACAATTATTATACTTACATTTGTACTTAGTATAGTTAGACTTGTCGGACTTTATTTGCTTGGTGATTGTGTTATCTCTTTAAATCGGAAAATATGAAGGAACTTGAGGAAGAAAACAATACAAATGAGCTGTTAACAAGCTCTGCCTCTAATGCCACTAGATGTAAGGCAGCTATCCTATAGATCAATGTTCAACATTTTAAATAGGTCTTGAAACATGACTCGAATATTAAATAAGCTAGTACATCACCTGCAGACAGCTGTTTCAGGGGTGTTTCCCCCTCATCCTCATCCTAAGGGCCCTTGCACACGACCGTGGAGCATGGTCCAGGACGGTCCGTGAAAACCCGGACCATGCTCCTTCTGAGGGCACAAGTTCACGGCGTCATTGGTTGCTATGACGCTGTGTGCTTCCTGAGGCCGCCGCTGTACAGTGATATACTGTACACGCTCGTATAGAGTGTATCACTGTACAGCGGCAGCCTTAGGAAGCGCATGGCGTCATAGCAACCAATGACGCAGTGTGCTCCTGCCCTCAGAAAGAGCACGGTCCGGGTTTTCACAGACCGTCCCGGACCGTGCTCCACGGTCGTGTGCAAGGGCCCTTATAGGATAATTGTCTTTCATCTGGTGGCATTAGAGGAAGAGCTTTTTAAGAGGTCATTTGCATCTAGTGTTGAGCGAGCACCTCTGTGCTCATATGCTCGGGTGCTGTGGCCGAGCACTAGGGTTTGCTTGAGCGCTCGGCAGAGCACCTGAGCATAATGTTAGTCAATGGGACTAAACCAGGCACCCCAGCTCGGAAGAGGGGAGGGTGTCTGGTTAATAGAAAAAGGTCAGAATCACGACTTCTCTTTTACTCCTTTTACTCTTAAAAGTATGCTAATTAACTGAATTTGTGCGCATTAGCATACAATGCGCAGCATTACCATACAAATCAACATTACAGTGAATGCCAGTACTCTCCCATGCATTTATTCGCTGCGTAGCATTGCACTTGAGTACACTCGGTGTTCGGCCGAACACCGAGCGGACCGAGCGTAGGCATGCTCAGCCGAACAGCGAGTTCGGCCGAGCATGCTCGCTCAACACTATTTGTATCCTTTTCTTCCCAGAATTCCAGAGGAGCATGTATGGCCTATAAGTCTCCTCACACCAATTTAGAGGCTTTCTCCCCAAGGAGAGATAGCCCCCCCAAAATCCTCAAGTTACAAAGCACTATTAAATTACTTTTTTATTGCTTTAAATCTACAGCAACATATTAGGAAAATTAGTTCTCAATATTTTGCACTCACCTGTGTATATCCATATACGCTTAACAGCCGGACCATGGAGAGAGTCGTCTCAGAACGTAAATCTCCAATAAAACCGACCACTGCATCTTTCTCCATACATGAGTAGTTTGGAGCTGTCACCGTGTGTCCGGACAGTATCTGCAGAACATCTTTTATAACTTTATTCACATGTCCACAAGAGTCGTATATATGATATCCCAGAGTGATATTGGGCAGAATATCTGAACGCTTGTTAGTTGCCTCAATAGCGAAGAGAAAAGCCAACAAATGTGTGTATTCTCTTACATAAACCCTTTAGAAAAAGTTAAACAAAAAGTTAGTGTGGATTTATGTATAGATGTGCCCTTATTACCTTTCCTGATTCAATATATTCCAAGATAATGGAGGAAACTTAAGGAAGAAGAGATGGGAAAATCACTCAAAATTTGAATTGTCCTGAAAATTTGTGTATGGCACTTCAGGGTTTCCTAGGACTCATAATCTCTCTGTCACAAATTAAAACCTTTGAGAAAAAATTGAGTCAAATCCATTTTGTTTAATTACCCCATCTCAATAAGGAAGGACACATGTCAAGAAAAAAGGAAAGGTCAAAGTGTGTATGTGTGTGTGTGTGTGTGTATATATGAACAATTTTTAGTAAAGGAAATCTATCAGTTACCGTATTTTTCACCCTATAAGATGCACCTAGGTTTTAAAGGAGGACAATAAGAAAAAAATATTTTTTATTAGACCTCACGTCAGACCAACAATCAGACTCCCAATGTTAATCAGATCTCATCTCACAGCCCCAATCAGACCCCTAATGTTAATAAGACCCTAATCAGACCTCAGATCAGACCCCAGTGTGAATGACCCCCAATCAGATGTCAGATAAGAGCTCCATGCCTCTCATCAGCCCCCATTACCTCTCATGTCAGCCTCCATTACCTCTATCAGCCCCCATGCCTTTTATGTCAGCCCCCATGCCTTTCATGTCAGCCCCCATGCCTTTCATGTTAGCCACCAGCCTCAGAGAATGTAAAATTAAAAAAAAGCCACTTACCTCTCCTGCTCCGGACGTCGCCGCTCCTCTCCGCCTGCGCTCTCTCTTCTTCTTCCTGTCGGCTGTGCTGTGACCCTGCGCGCACAGCGTGAGGTCACAGACCGCCCTCATGCTGTGCGCAGCACAGCACAGCCAAACGGAACCTTCACTGATTCCTTGTCCTCTGGTGTTAATGAGCGCTTCCATAATGGAAGCTCTCATTAGCATTTGCCCCATAAAACGCAGGGGCATTTTTCCCCCAATTTTTGGGGAAAAAATGCGTCTTATGGGGCGAAAAATAGGTTATCAATCTATGCAGTTACATGATTCAAAAATGGAGTGATATAAGTACAGATCCACTTCTCAGCAGGAAGAGGTACATTTGGGTCATGCAGACAACCTCTGAGATTGAGCGCTGGATATTGGAAAGTTAAACCCCTGTGAATTAATCTGGTGTGTTTCCCTTCATTTTTCACACAATATATGTTTTCTGACCAGTCCCCACCCTGCAAAAATCCTATTAAGGTTATCAAAGGAATCTATTTTTAAACAGAGAGAAGGGGTGGATCTTAAAATGGAACTAAACTTTTGAATATTTTTGTTAACATGTCCCTAATGCCCCAATAACACTGTTTATAATAAACTTTATTAATGGTTTTTGTGTTTTTAACCCCTTCAGGACCCTGGGATTTTCCATTTTTGCATTATCGTTTTTCACTCCTCGCCTTCCAATAGTCCTAACTTTTTTTTTCCATTCACATATGCTTATCAGGGCTTATTTTTTGCTGGACAAGTTGTACTTTATAATGGCATCATTTACATTTACATGCCATATAGTGGGAAGCAGAAAAAACTATTGCAAATGGGGTAGAATTGGGAAAAAAATGATTTCTGATCAAGGTTTTTTATTTTATTTTTTACGCCATACACT
Source organism: Rhinella marina (assembly GCA_900303285.1). Classification (NCBI taxonomy): domain Eukaryota; kingdom Metazoa; phylum Chordata; class Amphibia; order Anura; family Bufonidae; genus Rhinella; species Rhinella marina. The sequence continues at coordinate 23,124 of ONZH01005658.1, forward strand.
ATGTGGTAAAATTGTACCTGTTATCTTCATTCTCCAGGTCAGTACGGTTATAACGATACCACACTTTTTTTCTTACGTTTTAATACAAAAAAAAATTAAAACCTTTGAGGAAAAAAAATTATCACCATACTCTGACCCCTATAACATTTTTGTAGTTATATGTACAGGACAGTTTTAGGGCTAATTTTTTTCAGGACGAACTGTACTTTTCGGTGATACCAATTGGAAGTGATTTTTTTGATCACTTTTTATAAAAAAAAATTGGCAAGTTGAAGTGACAAAAAATGGTGAATTGGGTGTTTTGTTTTTGTTTTTTCCTGTTACGCCATTTGTTGTTTGCGATTAATATTGTTATATTTTATGCCCATGATGTTTATTTATTTATTTTTTTGGGTTAAGTGGGTGATTTGAACTTTTATTTTTTTGTAATTTTTTATATTTATAAAAACTTTTTTTTTCTTTTTTTAGGTCACCTTGGGTGACAATAAGGCTAAGGTTACACAGCGACACTGGTTGTGCGACATCTGTTGTGGTCAAGATCGCTGGGTAGCGGGGATCCCATAGAAATGAATAGGATCACTGCGGCAGTCGCAAAAAATCCAAACATGTTGGATTTCTTGCGACTGCCGCAGCGATCCCATTCATTTCTATAGGATCCCCGCTACCCAGCGATCCTGGCCGCGACAGGTGTGTGACCAGTGTCGCTGTGTAGCCCTAGCCTAACTGGCAATCATTAGATTGCCCATAGTGTTCTTTGATGGCTATATAGTCATCAAAGAACACTTCACATCTGCTCATTAGTGATCAAATGCTGCCACCTAGTGGCCTTTTTTTGTGCTATATACCTGGAATAGATGATTGCTTGAGGCTTCAGACTATTTCAGCGAAGTAATAGGTTTACCGATCTCAGCCGGGAACTCTGTTAACGGACCAGAAGCGCGCGGCTTCTGATTCCGGGTGTAACAGCGGCTGCTGTGCGCCGCTGTACCCCTGCTTACCGCTGCCGTTTTGGGCGTCATGTCCAGCGGTGAGCTGCTGGTTGTACTTTCCATTCACCGTTGCAGTCCTGAGCTCTGCCTGTGTAGTGCTGTTGCATGATAATCCGCTCCAGAGCTTCCATACTGCCCTGTATTACTCACTCCCTCTGGGCTGAAGCTGTTTCGATCATGTGACCATGCTAGGTCATGTGGGTTGGTCATGTGTCCTGATTGACCAACCCTGGACCTATTTAGTTTGCTCAGCCCTCTCCCAAGATACCTCAGTGTCAAGGTCCTATCTTGCATTTTGGTTATACCTGTTCCTGCTTGTGTTCCTGTGTTCTGACCCGTGCCTTGTTATTTGACTCCGCTACCCGCCTGATCCTTACCTGCCTGCATTGACCTTCCCGTTGCCGACCCGGATTGCCTGACTAAGTACCTGTGCCGCCTGCCCTGACCCTTTGCCTGTCTGACTCTGCTTCTGCCTCATTCCTCGGTCCTGTTTTGCCTCTCCTGGATTCGACCCGGCCTGTTTACCACCGCTGTACTACAGGTACCTTCGTAGGTATCTCTTGGTCCCCCTGGACCAGCTGCCTCGTGTCCCGACCCTCCTCAGGAGGTAGCGACCTGGTGTTCCCCTCGGAAAGTCTATCCCCACCATTAGGGGTAATTGTGAAGATCGAGGGGTTTCACTTAGACTACGCCCTTAGAGGAGGTAGGGCGCGAGGCACAGTGGGTCCACACCTGCTGATTCGTGACACCAGGCTGCTCAGATGCCGTGGTCATAATTGACCTTGGCATCTGAAGGGGAAAATGTATGCGATCAGCCATATGGCTGATCGCATACATGTGCCCCGGGTGTCTGCTATTTAAAATAGCAGAAACCTAGCGGCTAGGGCACCCGATGTACGCGTAGGTGGGTGCCATCTTTAGGGACCGGACATGTACGGTGGAAGTCCTTAAGGGGTTAATAGATCTTCCCCCAAGCACACATTTTGTTGTGCACTTAAAATCTACTTTTCAGTACACCGCTGACTTCTCCATTTTTGTGTTTTAGCTATTTACTTCCAGCCTTCTTGAAGCAATATCTTTTTTTTAAATTTTTCTGCTCACATAGCCATATGAGGACTTTTTACCAGGACAAGTTATACTTTCTAATGGCACCATTTAGTATTGCATACAATGTAGTAGGAAGCTGAAAAAAAAAATCCAAATGTCGTGGAGTTGGAAAGAAATGCAAAATGTTTTAATGTCTATATTAGGTCCTGGTATCTGCTGTGTGAAACAGCAGGCACCCAGTTGCTATGGTCAGGGCCGGCCTTAGGGTAGATGGCGCCCTGTGCGAAACTTTCTCTCGGCACCCCCCCCCCCCCCCGAGTGACAGTACTAACGTCATACAGTATAGAGCTATAAATACAGTGCAGAGATATATAGAGTGATAAGGTAGGTAGAGTAAGACAGTGTGTATATATATATATATATATATATATATATATATATATATATCTACACTGTATTTATAGCTCTCTATACTGTCCTATATCACACTATATATCTCTGCACTATATTTATAGCTTTCTATATTGAAATGTAACCTAATATAGCGCACATACCTCTTACATCCAGTGACGTCTCCTCTCATGTAGATCTTCTCTTTTCTCATCTTCTCCTTTCAGACCAGACGCCATTTTTCAGCCATTTCTCATCTCTGCAGTTTGACAAAAAAAAAAATCTTAGTTTACACAGTGTCCTAAAATAACTGCGCCCAGCAAATAGTGTCCTGTAATAGTGTAAACATAACGCTCCCCAGAAATAACTGCGCTGATACTGTGCCAGGGTGCCCCCACAGTAATAGTGCCCCCCACAGTAATAGTGCCCCCACAGTAATAGTGCCCCAAAGTCCCAACTAATAATTCTCTGCCAGAGTGCACTTGTTAGTAATAGTGCCCCCAACAGTACTAATGTCCCCACTGTGCCCCAGAAGTAATAATGCTTCCAATGTGCCAGTAAGAAGTGCCCCCCAATAATGTGCCAGAAGTTCCCCCCATTGATTCCCCCCCAAAATCATGTGCCAGTAAAAAGTGTCCCACCCCCATAGATGCCCCCCAAATTATGTGCCAGTAAGAAATGCCCCAGTGCCCCATGTGCCAGTAAGAAATGCCCCAGTGCCCCCATGTGCCAGTAAAAATGCCCCAGTGCCAGTAAAAATGCCCCAGTGCCCCCATGTGCCAGTAACAATGCCCCCAGTGCCAGTAAAAATGCCCCCCCCAGTGCCCGCATGTGGCCAGTAAAAATGCCCACAATACCCCATGTGCCCAGTAACATGCCCACAATACCCCCATGCCAGTAAAATGCCTATGTGCCAGTAAAAAACGCCCACAGTGCCCCCTTGTGCCAGTAAAATGCCCCCCAGTGCAGTAAAAATGCTCCCATGTGCCAATAAAAATGCCCAGTGCCCCTTGTGCCAGTAAAAATGCCCCCAGTGCCAGTAAATGCCCCAGTGCCCCCAATGTGCCAGTAAAATGCCCCAGTGCCAGTAAAAATGCCCATGCCAATAAAAATGCCCCGTGCCCCCTTGTGCCAGTAAAATGCCCCAGTGCCAGCATGTGCCAGTAACAATGCCACAAACCCCCATGTGCCAGTAACAATGCCCACAATACCCCATGTGCCAGTAAAATGCCACTATGTGCCAGTAAAAATGCCCCCAGTGCCGCCCCTTGTGCCAGTAAAATGCCCCCAGTGCCAGTACAATGCTCCCATGTGCAATAAAAATGCCCCAGTGCCCCCTTGTGCCAGTAAAAATGCCCCCAGTTGCCAGTAAAAATGCCCCCAGTGCCCCATGTGCCAGTAAAATGCCCCAGTGCCAGTAAAATGCTCCCAATGTGCCAATAAAAATGCCCCCAGTGCCCCCTTGTGCCAGTAAAATGCCCCCAGTGCCAGTAAAATAGCCCCCAGTGCCCCCATGTGCCAGTAAAATGCCACTATGTGCCAGTAAAAATGCCCCCAGTGCCCCCCATGTGCCAGTAACAATGCCCCCAGTGCCAGTAACAGTGCCCCCGAGTGCCAGTAAAAATGCCCCCAGTGCCCGCATGTGCCAGTAACAATGCCCACAATACCCCCATGTGCCAGTAAAATGCCACTTATGTGCCAGTAAAATGCCCCAGTGCCCCCTTGTGCCAGTAAATAATGTCCCCAGTGCCAGTACAGATGCTCCCATGTGCCAATAAAAATGCCCCAGTGCCCCCTTGTGCCAGTAAAAATGCCCCCAGTGCCAGTAAAATGCCCCCAGTGCCCCCTTGTGCCAGTAAAAATGCCCCCAGTGCCCCATGTGCCAGTAAAAATGCCCCAGTGCCAGTAAAATGCTCCCATGTGCCAATAAAAATGCCCCCAGTGCCCCCCTTGTGCCAGTAAAATGCCCCCAGTGCAGTAAAATGCCCCCAGTGCCCCCATGTGCCAGTAAAATGCCACTATGTGCCAGTAAAAATGCCCCAGTGCCCCCTTGTGCCAGTAAAAAATGCCCCCAGTGCCCCCCTTGTGCCAGTAAAAAATGCCCCCAGTGCCCCATGTGCCAGTAAAATGCCCCCATGTGCCAATAAAAAATGCCCCCATAAAAAAAAATAAACACTTACTTACCTCCATGGAGCTGGCAGCGATGCGATGCAGGCCTCTTCCGGCCTGTGTCCCGCGCTGTACGGCTCAGGCGGCGCGATGACGTCATCGCGCCGCCTGAGCTGGCCTCTGATAGGCTGCAGGCCTAGGGCCTGCAGCCTATCAGAGGAACGGGCAGGGAGACGCCTCTCCCTCCCCTGCCCCGCATCTCCAAAGGCAGACTATGGAGATGAGCGCTTCCACAAGGGAAGCGCTCATCTCCCTCTGCCCCACCGCCGCCCCCAACTGTGCGGCACTTGCAGGGCACGGCCGGGCCATTAAGGGGGCGCTCTGGCAGGGCGCCCCCTTAAGTGGCCGGGAGTGAAGCGCCCTGTGCAACCGCACGGGTCGCACACCCCAAAGGCCGGCCCTGGCTATGGTGCCCATTCCTCTCCATCTTTAACCTCTTAACATTATATAACGTATATACTCATCATGGAGCACTGCTACTTACTGCTACATGACACATATACTCGTCATGGCACTAAACTCACCATGTCCATGCACATGGTGACTGTGCTGAGATTACAGCTTACCGGCCCGGGACCAATGAAGGTGGTCCTGAGCCGACTATCGCTCTAATTGGCTAAACTGTACAGTAATGCCGGTTTGAGGTTCTGATCCCCATAGTTCATGACTGTTGGGATCAGAATCTAGTGAGATGCATGGATGCCCCCTCTGTCCCCTGTGGCCCCCATTGTGCCAGGATAATTCCTCTTCAGACCCCAATGTTCCCCGTTGCCCCGTCCTCCTGTTTCAGTATGGCTGCGTGGCCTATACAGTGAGTGTCCACTGTAACATACATTACCGTTTAGCTATGACTTTAACCCCTTAGATACCACTGGCAGTAGCTGCCCGTGGCATCCATAGATTTAACAGGGGGAGGGGCTCCCTCTTTCCCCCATTGGGCTGCCGGACTGTGATGACAGCAGCCAAATGGTTACTATGGCAGCCAAACGCCTTACAAAGCCATGCAGGGTCTGATCAGGCTTAGTGTGATAGTGTGATACTAACAAGTACAATACAATAGGTGACTATTTAATGCACTGTATAGCCATCAGGCTCACTGGATCTTCAAGATCTAAGTTGGACTTGATAAAACAAAAATTGTAAAAATTCAAAAAATAAATAAATAAAAGGTAAAAAAATGAAAAGGTAAATAAAAAATTGCCTTTTTCCCATATTCCCTCATTTATAATTGATTAAAAAATGAAAAAATAAACTACACTTAATTATCATTGCCTTACCTGTAACTACCTGACCTATAAAAGAATCATGTTACTAATCTTGTGTGGTGAACGCTGTAAAAAATAAATGTTAGTATATGGCGATGCAAAATATAATTTATTTGTAATCCAAAAGTGATTTTATGCTGAAAAAGTAGTAAGCATAAAAAATTCCATGCATGTACTACTATTTTTGCGGTGCGGACAAATTGTGGTCGCCAATACATAGAACAGCTGGTCAGAAGCCTTGTGCATGAGCCCTAATTAATATTGAGGTTTGTTTGGTTGTAAAACTTTGCTGTTTTACATGAAAATTGGTTTACAATGGGAAATTTGCAAAGAAAAGTGATATTTTGAAATGGCTTCTCTATATTCCTTAAATTCATATAAGACATCTAAAGGGTTAACATAGTTTCTAAAAGCCATTTAGAAAAATGTAAGGGGTGTAGTTTTTAAAATGGGGTAATTTATGTGTGGTTTCTATTGTATAATCCCCACAAAGTGACTTTAAAGGTGAATTGGTCCTTTAAAAAATGGGTTTTGGAAATTTTCTTAAAAATTTTAAGAATTACATTTGCTTCTAAACTTCTAAGCCTTGTAACATCCTAAAACATAAAATTACATTTACATTAACCACTTCCAGATTGGGCCATTTGCCCCCTTCCTCACCAGGCCGAATTTTGTGTCACTTTTTGTGGTAATAACTTTGAAACGCTTTTACTTATTCAAGCCATTCTGAGATTGTTTTCTCGTGACACATTCATGTTAATGATAATTTTGAGTCAATATGTTTTACCTTTATTTATTAAAAAATCTAAATTTAACAAAAATTTAAAAAAATCACTGTTTTCTAAATTTGAATTTCTCTGCTTTTAAGTCAGATAGTGATACCCCATAAAATACTTATTTATTAACATTCATTATATGTCTACTTTATGTTGACATCATTTTGGTAATGCAATTTAATTTCTTTAGGATGTTAGAAGGTTTAGTATTGTAGAAGCAATTTTGTAAATTTTTAAGAAAATTTCCAAAATCAACTTTTAACCCCTTCAGGACACAGCAATTTTTCACCTGAAGCATAAGGTCAAATTTTTTAAATCTAACATGCCACTTTTTGAAGTAATAATTTTGGAACACTTTTACTTATCCAACTTAATTCTGAGACTAAGGCCCCATGCAGACAACCGTATTTCAAGGCCCAATACGGGTCGTGAAAGTCTGGCCTGTGCTGCCCCAGAGGACGGGAGCGTACAATGTCATTGGTTGCTATGACGCCGTGCGCTTCCTGAGGCCGCCGCCGTACAGTGAAACACTGTACACTGTACAAACCTAACCATGCCAGTGGGCATCTATATCTAGGAGCGTGGACACTGCACATATAGGTGTGTTGCTCCTAGTGACCTCTATGTGCATACAGCAACCAATGAGAGGAGGAGCAAACACACCTATATGAACCACGCATTCAAGGCGCTCAATTTAATAGGAAGAGCAAAAGTGCACAAGAATGCTACTCAAGATAGACTAAGAGCGCATTCACACCTGAAGGTGCCACTCCCTCAAGTACATGTTATAAACTAAGCAAAACTCACAGAAACAAAAGGATAAAAAACATCCTGCATGATGTGATAATAATGATTGCGGATGTCAGTGGCTACATATATCAAAATAAATCACAGAAAAAGAATATTAGTGCACAAAAATAGATGCAAACAATATGTACTGTATAAACTATATATACTGTATAAAAGACCTCATTCTGATATGATAAAATCTGAGACTCAGTGATTTCTGTGATTTATTTTGATATATGTAGCCAATGACATCTGCAATCATTATTATCACATCATGCAGGATGTTTTTTATCCTTTTGTTTCTGTGAGTTTTGCTTAGTTTATAACATGTACCTGAGGGAGTGGGACCTTCAGGTGTGAATGCGCTCTTAGCCTATCTTGAGTAGCATTCTTGTGCACTTTTGCTCTTCCTATCAAATTGAGCACCTTGCACATATAGGTGTGTTGCTCCTAGTGACCTCTATGTGCATACAGCAACCAATGAGAGGAGGAGCAAACACACCTATATGTACCACGCAATCAAGGCGCTCAATTTGATAGGAAGAGCAAAAGTGCACAAGAATGCTACTCAAGATAAGCTAAGAGCGCATTCACACCTGAAGGCGCCACTCCCTCAGGTCTCAGGTACATGTTATAAACTAAGCAAAACTCACAGAAACAAAGGGATAAAAAAGGATAAAAAACATCCTGCATGATGTGATAATGATTGCGGATGTCAGTGGCTATATATATCAAAGTAAATCACAGAAAAAGGGTTTTAGTGCACAAAAATAGATGCAAACAATATATACTGTATAAACTAAGACCTCATTCTGATATGATAAAATCTGAGACTCTTAGCCAATATATTTTGATCAAAACACATCTGTGCCCACCTACCCAGCGTCACGGTGGTCTCAGGTCAGGCAGGTCCTACGCTAAACCTAACTATGCCGTTGGACATCTATATCTAGGAGCATGGACACTGCACATATAGGTGTGTTGCTCCTAGTAACCTCTATGTGCATGCAGCAACCAATGAGAGGAGGAGCAAACACACCTATATGTACCACGCAATCAAGGCGCTCAATTTGATAGGAAGAGCAAAAGTGCACAAGAATGCTACTCAAGATAAGCTAAGAGCGCATTCACACCTGAAGGCGCCACTCCCTTAGGTACATGTTATAAACTAAGCAAAACTCACAGAAACAAAGGGATAAAAAAGGATAAAAAACATCCTGCATGATGTGATAATGATTGCGGATGTCAGTGGCTATATATATCAAAGTAAATCACAGAAAAAGGGTTTTAGTGCACAAAAATAGATGCAAACAATAGGTGTGTTTGCTCCTCCTCTCATTGGTTGCTGTATGCACATAGAGGTTACTAGGAGCAACACACCTATATGTGCATTGTCCATGCTCCTAGATATAGATGCCCAACGGCATAGTTAGGTTTAGCGTAGGACCTGCCTGACCTGAGACCACCGTGACGCTGGGTAGGTGGGCACAGATGTGTTTTGATCAAAATATATTGGCTAAGAGTCTCAGATTTTATCATATCAGAATGAGGTCTTAGTTTATACAGTATATATTGTTTGCATCTATTTTTGTGCACTAAAACCCTACAATCAGAATAACTCCCTGGATCAATGACCCATCTCTAGTAACTATAACCTGTAATATTATTACCCTCCAGAAATACATCCAGGCCCTTCTTGAACTCTTAGTGAACTTACCATCACCACCTCCTCAGGCAGAGAGTTCCATAGTCTCACTGCTCTTACCGTAAAGAATCCTCTTCTATGTTTATGTACAAACCTTCTTTCCTCCAGACGCAGAGGATGTCCCCTCATCACAGTCACAGTCCTCGGGATAAATAGATGATGGGAGAGATCTCTGTACTGACCTCTGATATATTTATACATAGTTATTAGATCTCCCCTCAGTCGTCTTTTTTCTAAAGTGAATAAGCCTAATTTTGATAATCTTTCTGTGTACTGTAGTCCACCCATTCCAGTTATTACTTTAGTTGCCCTCCTCTGAACCCTCTCCAGCTCTGCTAGGTCTGCCTTGTTCACAGGAGCCCAGAACTGTACATAGTACTCCATGTGTGGTCTGACTAGTGATTTGTAAAGTGGCAGGACTATGTTCTCATCACGGGCATCTATGCCTCTTTTGATGCAACCCATTATCTTATTGGCCTTCGCAGCAACTGTCTGACACTGGTTTCTACAGCTTAGTTTGCTGTTCACTAGAATTACTAGGTCCTTTTCCATGTCAGAGTTACCCAATGTTTTACCATTCAGTATGTGCTGGTGACTTGCATTATTCCTTCCCATATGCATAACCTTACATTTGTCAGAGTTAAACCTCATCTGCCACTTCTCTGCCCAAGCCGTCAGTCTATCCAGATCCATCTGTAGCAGTGCACTGTCCTCTTCTGTGTTAATTACTTCACACAGTTTAGTGCCATCTGCAAAAATTGATATTTTACTGTGCAAGCCTTTTACAAGATCATTAATAAATATATTGAAGAGAAAAGGGCCCAATACTGACCCCTGTGGTACCCCACTAGTGACAGTGACCCAATCTGAGTATGTACCATTAATAACCACCATCTGTTTTCTATCACTGAGCTAGTTATTTACCCACATACAGACATTCTCTCACAGGCCAAGCATTCTAATTTTATATACTAACCTTTTATGTGGTACAGTGTCAAATGCTTTGGAGAAGTCCAGATATACGACTTCCATTGATTCGCCGCAGTCAAGTCTACAACTTACCTCCTCATAGAAACTGATTAAATTAGTTTGACATGACCGATCCCTGATGAAGCCATGCTGATATGGAGTTATTTGCTTACTTTCAATGAGGTACTCCAAGATAGCATCTCTTAGAAAACCCTCAAACAGTTTACCCACGACAGATGTTAAACTTATCGGCCTATAGTTCCGGTCTCTGTTTTTGGACTCTTTTTGAATATTGGCACCAAATTTGCTATGCACCAATCCTGTGGAACACTCCCTGCCAGTATAGAGTCCTTAAATATCAGTAATATGGGTCTGGTGATGACATTACTTAATTTTCTTAGGGGGTGTATGCCATCCGGTCCTGGCGATTTGTCTATTTTAAACTTTTTAAGACATCACTGTACTTCTTCCATAATCCATCAGCATTACTCAGTAATCCATCAGTATTGGCAAGGCCAAAAACAAAAAAAAAACAGGAGTGGACCCAAAGCAGAGATGAAATGTGAATAGAATATTTGCATGTCTTCTGTGTTTTGTACACCCTCCTGCTTTTAGCTTCCAAATCATGGTCCAATGCTGATGAAAAATAGGGACCATGTGATATAGGCTTTACGGTTGTTGCAAAGACAGGTTCCATTGTCTTTCTCATTTTTCCGTCCTTCTGACCGATCAGAAATAGGGTAAAGTAAATGGTGAAGTCAACAAGGCCAAACAGGGACAATAGCGACACAGTGACAGAGTGGTGAGATGGTAACAGCATGAGGAATCAACACAGTGAACCAGTGACAGATTGGTGAGGTGGCAAAAGCATAATCAGTCAACACAGTGACCCATCCACAGAGTGGTTAGGTGGAGGTCAAAAGCAATGGTACAAGATAGTGGGTGGCAGTAGGAGCACATGGCAAAAAGGTATGTGACATCAGGTGGATGGTAACATCCAAAAGTGGCTGAATCAGGTGGCCAGAAGAAAAAGGTCTTTTTTTTCCAAACTTTGGGGGTGGCACCCAAAATGATCTAGTCTGATATATCAGGCACTGTTGTGTATAAATCCTGGCTGACCCATGCTTGATTAATCTTCACAAAGATCAGTCTTTCCATGTTTTGGGTGGAAAGGCGGGTTCTCCTTGGGGTAACTATGCCCTCATGCCATACTAAACACCTGCTCTGATGCCACACTACTGGCTAGACAGGAAAGCTTGTCCAGGGAAAACTCGGACAGTTGCTGCCACAAATCAAGTTTGGCTGTGCAGTAGTCTAGGAGATCCTGGGAGGTTCTGCTCCATGTCTTTCAGGTCCTGGTGGGTGGTTTCTTCAGTAGAAGAAAAGTGTTCATTAGAGACTCCAGGCATAAGTTGCTGCTGATGGAGCTGGTGCTGCTCCTACCCCCCACCTCCTCTAGCAGCCATGGCAGTGGAATGTGGGCATAGAGGGCTCCCCTTTCAGACCTTTGTGCGGATTTGCGATGGTACACATAGGCAGCAGCCAACTGACTACATAGGATGTCTTGATAGTAGTTCAGTTTATCAACCCTCTCAGCTGGTGTAAAATAGGCCACCATTTTGGACCTGTTACATGGGTCTAACATGTGCTGAATTGTGACAATTTGGCTGTCACTATGCAAGCAACCAAGCATGCATTGGGCAATTTGTGCAAGGGACTCGGAGGGAATCCCTGCCTCTGTCTCCACTGCATACTGCCACAGTGTCGCGGAGTCATCTGCCTCATCTTCCTCACTGCCCTCTACCTCCTACTGCTTTTCCTCTCCTGTCACTTGTGCAGAAAAAACAGACAATTCTGTATACATAGCTTCTGTGTGAATGTCCTCCTCCTTCTTCTCCAGTTCAGCTCCCACAGGGCTCAGGTGGCCATGAGATATATAGGAATCACGTATCCTGCTCTCTGGCCAGACAGATTTAGCAGCAACTGTTCCAGGACATGAAACAGTGGAATGATGTTGATCATCCCCTAGTCCTGGAAACTGACAAATAAAATGGCCTTCTCAAAGGGCCTGAGCAAACGACAGCTTTCACGAATGAGGTGCAAATGGCTAACGTCAAAGTTACATAGGAGAGTGCTCCTGTCAGCCTGCATCATCAAGAAATGGTTTTGGCCTTCCTCTGCTCATATATTCAGTCCAACATGTGGAGGGTGGAGTTCCAACGTGTGGAAACGTCTCATATAAGGCGATGTTGGGGAATGCCATTCTGCCTTTCAGCTCAAGAAGGGTGTGCTTTGCAATTTAAGAGTGGCCCAAGTGAATGCACAGTTTCCTTGCCATTTTCAGGATGTCTTGCAGTTGGATGGAATACTTAGAGAACCATTTGCAACCAGATTAACACAGGGCACATGGCTCAGAGCTCCTTAATGCAGTGCTGACACAATGTTCTTCTTGTGTTCCGGTCTTAAGTTCACAAGGAGACAGCCTGGATTTGATTTCTTGATGGAGGATGCAGAGCAGTTCCTCCCCTGTGTGACTCCATTCACCCAGGCAAACTAGGTGCAGAACAGCGTGATACCATCCTGTACATATGGTATGCTGGAAGAGCACTCTGCATTGTGAATTAGGACATGGTGAAGGATAAGGAGACCACGGAGGACATTGGCATGGGACCCAAAGCTTGAGGCTGTGGAGGAGGCAGTGCAGTCACCTGGCCAAATTGCTGGTGTGGCTGGGCAGGAACCATATTTATCTAATTGGCCATGAAGGACATATATTGTCCTTTACTTTAGTTACAGCTCCACCTCTCGATGCTGCCATGAACTTTAGCAGACATCGACAGGCTCAAGTACTGGCCCACCTTCTGTTCAACATACGTATGTACAGTAAGGGTACAGAGGGGTGGTAACCAGTTGGGGGTGTGTACATGCACAAACTCACTGTATCCAATCAGTGCTGCCATTTTCAGACTGTGCAGGTACACACCCCAACTGGTTACCAACCCTCTGTACCCTTACTGCAGACTGCTGGCAATTCATTCATAACTTCTAGTAGAAATAATAAAGGAATGGTACAACATACAGATATAAGAATAGATGGTCCAGAATTGTTATTACATGGGGAATGCATGTAGCTATTAAACCAGGCATGTCAGGAGTGGTGACAGGTCCTCTTTAAGTCAGCCAGACAGCCTATTGTAGAAGGGTTTCTCAGATGAGGGACCTGAAGTCCTCCTCGCTGCTACTGCTGCTAAAGGACATAAGAGGACCCTCTGGCCTCCTGTAGGCCACGCTGGCTGCCTTTGTTGACCTCCACTGCCCTGGTTGCTGGTTGAATTGGAACTTGACTGGGTGGTCATACTGGTGAGTGCTGCTGCAACATGAGTCTTATCTTTTCTAGATCCTCCTGCCAGGACAGCAGGGGTAAAGATTTCTGGCTGCAGTGTTTCAGGCAAGGCTACACTCAAATAACAACCCCAGGCTGCTGCTGATGTCATTTTCCACTGTAGCTGGCACTGGATCACTGTGGACTGGAAAGTGAAAGATGATGTAGTCAGCTGACACAGGTGAAAGGATTGTGGTGGTGGTGGCAATTCAGGGATCAGAGGTTCTGGCTGTGGCTGTGGTTTCTCTCTGAAATGGAGGGTGCCATCTGCTGTCTCTTGTAGGCAGCGCACGCGTCCTGTGGCTGCTGGATCCTCCAATGCAGTGACCAGGGGCTTGGTCAGTAACATTACCCCGGTTGCAAAGGGGCCTTTCAGGGATGCCATGGGAGTATATAAAACTTTATCCCCCACGTATAGGCTGTGACAGGCTGGGGCAGGTAAGGCTGTTTTACAACCTGCGGCCCACAAAGTACTCCTCGTCGTCCGCAAGGAAGGAACTTCCTCTCTCCACCAAAAACCAGAGGACAGTTCCTTTGCGCCGTTCCAGCATAGGGTCTCTCGGCCTCGGATGATCAAGCACTTGCATGACCCAGTCCTCCACTGATTTCTTATAGTCCCATAGGATCTGGGCGTGGGCTGTTACGGATGCAGGCATGATGGGATTCTGCCGCATGGACAGTGTTCTCCTCCTGAGCAGTGGAGTGGACGCTCCAGTCACCTCCACCTGTTCAATTCTTGGGGTCACTTGTACCACCCTGATCTCATCAGGCCTCTCCGGTGGTTTGGGGTCTCTACCCCACACCATTTCTCCCAACTTTGGACATAGTTGGTGCGCCATGCTGTCTTGTGTTCACTGCTGGCTTGAACTGGAGGGCGAAGTAATGAGGGAGGCGTCTTCACTCCCTATACGGGCAAATAGATAGTTCCCAGTGGGCCGGGCTAGGTTTTTACTGCTTCTAATGGTGGCATATCTTCACTTTCCTGCTCGTGAGGGGGCAGAACATCATTTTCCCATTTCTGGGGGCTGGGGGGCAAGAATGCGTACGTAGCATCAGAGTTCAAAATTTTAAGAACATTTAAGATTTGCACAAAGTGAATCTGAAAAAATCCGGATTCGCTTCGAGTAGGAAATAAGGAGGATTCGTAGCAAATATACAATAGATTCACTCCTCTCTAATTCAGATCGAATTCCAGTTCGTCAACCTTGATTGGCTTATCTCTAGTAGTGACGACCATATTATCACCATTCGGCAGAGGGATAACTACTGGCTCTCCACCATGTTAGACCCTCGCTACAGGTCCAAAATGGGGGCATTTTTTCCATCTGCTGAGAGGGAGGACAAACTCAACTACTATCAAGTCATCCTATGTAGTCAGTTGGTCGCTGCCTATGTATGCCATTGCCCATCCTCACAAAGGTCTTACCGGGGAGGGCTCTCCACTCACGTTCCACTGCCATGACTGCTGGAGGGGTTGGGGGGCAGGAGCAGCACCAGCTCCATCAACAGCAACTTAAGTCTGGATTCTTTAATGAACACTTTTCTTCTATTGAAGAAACCCCCCACCAGAAGCAGCAAGACACGGAGCAGAACCTCAACGAGCAGGTGGTGGCTTGCTTTGACTGCACTCTGAAACCCAGATCCAAGTTCTCCTGGACTACTGGGCAACCAAAAATGATATGCAGCAGGTGGGCATAGTTACCCCAAACAGAACTTGCTTTTCAAACCAAAATGTAGAGAAATTAAGCTGAATCAGACGTGGATCAGCCAGGATTTCCACATACAGGTGACTGATGCATCATATTAGATTGTTCTGGTAGTAATGATTTGACTGCAGTGTGCTGCCACACCAGAGCATTGTGAAAAATGGCACGTTACTTATGGCCACATACTTCAACCACTATTCTGATGCTGCCAACTGCCTGATGCCACTCAACTGCTGCCTCTGCTGCTATCTTCTCCTACTGCCACACAACATCTTGTGCTGTTACTGCCACTACTGTTGCCCCCACCCTCTCCACACTGTGACTCCTCATACTGTTGCCACCCTTCCCACTATGTGCCTGGGCCACTATGTTGACTCCTTATGCTGTTGCCACATTCACAACTCTGTAACTGGGACACTTTGTTGACTCTTCATGATGTTGCCACCCTCACAAGTCTGTTCTGGGATCATTAGTGTCTCTGGCCTTATTGAATCAAAGTTTTTTTGTTGTTGTTTTTTTTTTTTTACAGTTCTCCTGATCTGTCAGAAGAACCAAAAACCTTGTCTTTGAAGCATCTACGTATCAGGCCTCTATCTCATGGCCAGTACTTTGTATCAAGATTTGATCAAGATTTGGAAGCCGAAAGCAGAAGTGGGTACAAAATACAGAAGACCTGAAAATATTTCCTTAAGGTGTCATATGTGTTTTGGACCCACTCCTGTTTTTGCCGTACTAAAATGGATCAATTACTGACCAAATACGGATTGTGTGAAGGTGTAAACTCAAAAGACAGGATACGTTTTTTTTTGGGTTGTTCTACTGATGGATCAGAAGAAGGGAAAAATGAACATTGACCTCAACACAGACTTACTGCTAACACCCTCCCCACTCTGGGGGTCTCTACGTGTATCAAGAGGTAACAGAGCCATTCTCTAGCAATCTATATGCAAACAGAACACAGTGTAGTAGAATCTTGGGCCACTACGTGGTTACGTACCTGATGCAAATATTGTCCTCTAAGGCTGAGTTTACGCTTGCGTTATATGGTCAGTTTATTCCAGAAGTTACTGTACGGTAAGCCAAAATCACGAGCCAATCCTACTCCTGAAATAATCTGCACCTGTTCTGTGTTTTTGACCCATAAGTGACCAAATAAGTAAAGTGTGAACTGAGCCAGGGGTGTAGCTATAGGGGGTGCAAAGGTAGCAGCTGCTACCAGGCCCAGGAGCCTGAGGGGGCCCAAAGACCCTTGTGCCGCATAAGAAGACACACAGAGCACTAAGGGAAGGGGGGCCCAAGCGAAAGTGTTGCACCAGGGCGTATGAGCCTTTAGCTACGCCCCTGAACTGAGCCTAATAGTGACACATGTCGATGCGCACATCCATATACTGTATTTGACCTACTTGTCAAACTGACACACAGTAACTGTTTCACTACCAGAAAGGACTAGCTATGCATGTTTCTGCAATGCTCAGCAATGTACACTGAGATACTCTCTCCATGCAGGCAGGGATATAACTGAGTTGAGGCGCTTTGTGCCAAATTAATTCAGAACAAAGCAAATGTTTGGATAAAGTTAGGTGAAGCACCTGAATAGAATTTTTGAAAGCTTCTCTAGTCTCTAATTGCAATGTTTAGGCAGAAGCTATATGTCCTTTCCTGCCCTTCCTGCAGAATACAGACTTCTATAACATGTGATTTATTAATTTTATTTTACAGTATGTTACTCATCACAGAACCTTTACAAGGATTCATATCACAATAAATTTATAAATATATTCCTATATGGACTGAATACAATAAGAGAGGATTTCCTCAATGATCCAAGTAATTTTCCTGCACATTTTCTGTGTAAATGCCAGCTCTACTGAACTAACATTTGTACTGACCCTGAACACATCCGGTTGTAGTCGTTGCTCCCTTCCCAGGACCATTCATTCACCCAGGAATGTACAGTGAAGATCCCTCCGATAATGATATCTCCTTCCTGTGAATACTCATACTCAAAGGTATAATTCTTCATTGCAAGATCACATTGAGCTGCAGGGTCTTGTATCTTAGAAATGCAGACGACCACACACAAAAGAAACAAAAGAAACATTTTCAGAAAATAACATAAAATGATGGAAATTATCTTATGCATGTTCATTGCTTCCATGGTATCTCTGGCACACTGGTGTCTGCACAGACCTGCATCACTGGGAATTATTCAGCAGTAGATCAAGGTATATGACAGGGAGAGGTTTATATCTTATCACCGGTCAGGTCTATACCAAGAAATAAGCACAATGTGCTCCTGTGTATTATCTAGAAAAAGGATGCAAAATGAGAAAAAAGTCAGAACCACCAGGGGCTTCTCAGAATCGCAAAAGGAAAGCAAATGTTTGATTCTTAAGATTCTGTTTATTATTCTATTTTACGCTCCTCAACTTTGAAATTGTATGAAAGCCAGACTGGAGGCAAAGTTTACTTCTTCCTTAGGGGCGCTCCCTGGTGTTGGGCCCCCTGCCTGGTGGTAGTTGGGGTGCCCTTAATGGTGAATAGTTTGGCAGGCTTCAAGGCAGAAGTGTGGGTGCAGGGCCAGCAAAGTATGGAGACGTTAATGATGATGTGGTACTACTGTCAAGGTTGGGGTACACAGAAAAGGGAGATGTGATCCCTGAGCTCTCCCCAACCCCTGTCCCGGCCTAATTGCCTCCGTGTCCTAGGCGACACGGCGACAACCACGAGGACTGCAATTACACTTACTAAGGTGCAGGGAAAAGGGACAACAAACAGAGACGAACAAAACACAGAAGAATGGTCAACAAGCCGCGTCAGAAAACCAGAGAGAACATAAGTACAAATCAGAAGACGGTAGAGTAGTCAGGTACGAGCCAAGGGTCAAAACGAGCTGTCAGGATACACACGATACAAGAGCAAAGCAGGTATAGCAAGGATTTGCAAAAACTGGCAAAGAGCAGAGAGGAAGGCAGGTATTTATGCAGGAAGATATCCCACCCCCAGGTTCTGAATGGACCAGATTCTGAGAAGCCACTCAGCCCAGCACCTGAGTATTAACCCTAAGTAGAACAAACAAAAACATGAAGATGGGCGTTGGCTCCAAAACAACCCCACAGTGTGAACATGGTTAAAGACAAGGCGTAGGCACTAAACAGAAACACACAAAAACTCAGAATACCAAGCAAAAAATAGAAAACCTATGTTCTCCGGTGACCAGACCTGACAAGTACATTTAGAACCAAAGACACAGTCCAGAGATATCCCACAGAGCAGGAGTTTACACAATGACATCATACAGGCAATAAAACGTTAGAGGTAGTAG
>ONZH01005659.1:0-105217 GCA_900303285.1 Rhinella marina
AACCGGCCGCTATCCAGCAAGAACGCCGGGAATTTGCAGGGCAAATACCGCGGATCAGCCTGCCGGATCACCACCACATATGTGAAAGTAGCCTAAGGCAAATTACTGTGAAGGGGCACGTATCTGAGAATATCTTCACTTGTTTGAGTGGAGTTAGAGGCGTGGCCTAGCATGAAAGAAAATTTCTGCAGCGCACCACGCACGCCCACGTTGTCCTTCTATACGGTTTTCATTGTTGGCACTGGTATCAGGGTTGCCAACCAAAATTTTTTTTTTTCTGGACAACTTTGGACAACATCCCAAAATCATGGACGGTTAACATTTTTAAAGGAAAAATTTGAAAACCATAATGAAGGATAAATATAAAGTAATAAAGGTCTATAGCTCAATATACTGATCAGAACTCATTACCACCATTTACTGTAAGCTGAAAAATGATGATAATTACCACCAAAATAATCTAGTATAACCAGCCTCTAAAAAATCACAGACTTTTTCAAGGACATTGGAAAAAAGTTGCCTATTTTTACGGACTGTCCAGAAATTTGTGGACAGTTGGCAACCCAGACTGGTATATATACAATACAGTACACTAATTTATTAACATGATTTTACTTTTTAAATATTTTGTTACTTACCCCTTCTTATCTCCTCCCGTATCTCCTTTAGCCACTCTGGGGTTTTTATTTTTAGATCCGACCATCGGCGTTGGATCTGGCCGGAGGTCCGCACAGTCCTACACCTATGTAGGAGGCCTCGGATCACCACCTCTATGACCTCCTTTTTGTGCACATGTTTATGGGGGTGTGGTCCATCATAGTTCTCCCGGTCCATGACACGGACCATGTATTTGAGCTCCTCTGAGCTAAAAGCAGCTGCTCTTCTTGCCATCGCTAGGCCTCTACGTCGTGCGTGCGTGCGTACGTGCGTACGTACGTGCGTACATACGTACGAATATTACGCTAAAGATTTGTACGCTAATGCGTACGTATTCCGTCAAGTAGCGTACTTTTAACAACGCTACACTGTATGTTCGTTATTATGAATGTTCGCATTAGCGTACGCATTAGTTTAAATTCTTAAATATGCGTATATTTTGCGTCGCCGTTGTACAAATCACTTTAATTTTTTCTACTTTTTTCATTGGAATAGCAACTGCAAGTAAACGAAACTATACCCTACCAGACTCCCATTATTGTTGCAGCAATTATTCAGCCGTTATAGCAAGGTTCGTTTTAGGTTCGGTTCGTACGAATCCGAACTTCAAGAAAATTCGCCGAACCGAACCGAACTTTTCAAAAGTTCGCTCATCCCTAGTATTAGATATTGTACTGATTTTTTTTGGTTCTTTTTTTAATTGCCTCCTGACCTGTGATAGGCAGAGCATGGACATGTCCCCTTAGCTGCAGTAGAAAAGGCACTCCCCTGGCCAGAGCAAGCTCTTTTTCCTTTTCCGTGTTCGAAAAATCCATGAAATATATGGTCCCAAGATAGGGGACGTATACGATTTTAAACTGAGAAGAATCGATACCACACATGCCCCACTAGGAGAATTTGGGGTAATGGTGGGTTTAGGCAGCCTCAGAGGCATCCATGCATGCTGCCCCTGCTGTTTCCTGTCCATTTCCGTGGTGTTTCCATCATTTTCTGAGGTTTCCAGGTTTTCACCCAGCCTTCCCTAGGCAGAGCCTTGGTCCCCTGCAAAAATGCTCGAGTCTCCCATTGACTTCAATGGGGTTCGTTATTCGAAACGAGCACCCGAGCATCGGGAAAAGTTCGACTCGAATAACGAGCACCCGAGCATTTTAGTGCTCGCTCATCTCTAATCCAGATCCATCTGTAGCAGTGTACTGTCTTCTTCTGTGTTAGTTACTTTACACAGTTTAGTGTCATCTGCAAAAAATGATATTTTACTGTGCAAGCCTTCTACAAGATCATTAATAAATATATTGAAGAGAATAGAGCCCAATACTGACCCCTGTGGTACCCCACTAGTGACAGTGACCCAATCTGAGTGTGTACCGTTAGAAGTGGAACTTATTTTATTTTCATTGTACTGGGATGAAAGCTGCACAGTCTCTACTTTATATAGAAAATGTTGAGCTGCTCTAAATTATGCGGTTCCATTGATTTGGCACAAAATGTTCTACGGGAAGGTAATAGGAGCTGTAATCTGCAAAGAGTTTTTGTCTTCTGAACTAAAATCTCTCTTGTGCTGTGCAAGCATAATATGATTGTCATTTATATATTAATTATGTTGTCACTTGTGACGCTACAGCATTCTATGGTGGGTGAGAGATTTTCATAACTGTTTGCTGTGTATTTGCCACCAAATACAGCATTACACAATGAAGATGAGGGAGGCAGGATTGCTTTTTGACAGGTGTATAGGAAAGTGCATTAAAGGGAGCTGCAGTTTTATTCATAGGGATGAATAGTCATGAGCGAGCATGCTCGGCCGAACTCGCTGTTCGGCCGAGCATGCCGGCGCTCGGGTCCACTCGGTGTTCGGCCGAACACCGTGTGTACTAGAGCTCCATGCTCGAGTCCCCTCCCCGCACCAAGACGGATCCGTCATGACCCCCAATGCAAGTCAATGGGAACGGATCCGTTCAGTGTAACACAATAGTAAACGGATCCTTCCTCCATTGACTTTCAATGGAGTTCATGACGGATCCGTCACCTTACCTTTCCCAGCAGCTCCCTCCAGCAGGTGGCGCTGTGGTGAAACTTACCACTGTGCACGCCGTCTTCCTGCTGGGACAGTTCGGGAGCTGCTGGGAAAGGTAAGTTTAACCCCCCACCCCCCACCCTCAGTGTCTGTGTCATGTTTTTTTTTGTTTTTTTTTGGGGACCTGTGTAAACCAGACATCCTCCCCTCTTCCGAGCGGGGGGTGCCTGGTTTAGTCCCATTGACTTTAATTATGCTCGGGTGCTCGGCCGAGCACTCGAGCACCCCCGAGTGCTCGGCCAGAACACCCGAACACACGAGCACCTGGGTGCTCAATCATCACTGGTGATGAGGATAAGTCATCAATATCAGAACAGCAGGCGTCCAATTCCCTGCACCCCCACCATTCAGCCTTTTGAAGAGAAGGCAGCACTTATACGAGCCCTGCCTTCTCTGTTCTGCTTGCTGCAGCAATTGCAGTGGTGACCAGGCGTAATTGCAAATAGGGCGTCCCTATTCACTTCTATGGGATTGCTCTGTCTGTTCAAGCCAATACTACAGAGCCGTCCCAGAAGAGAATGGGGACGCAATACTGTAATTACACCCGCTCATAACTGCGGTTGCTGCTGCGAGCAGGTAAACAGAGCAGAGAAGGCAGCACTTGTATGAAGATGCAGCGTTCAGCGATGAACATGGAATCTGAGGGGTTCAATGACGGAGGTGGCCCAATGGAATGCGATTTATGATGAAGTAATTTATAACTAGGAATGAGTGGACCTGTTGAAGTTCGGGTTCACCGGGTTCGGCTGAACTTCAGGTCAAAGTTTGGTTTCGGGACCTGAACTTGACCCCGAACCCCATTGAAGTCAATGGGGGCCCGAACTTCACTTTATTATTTTCTGTTATAACAGCTCTCTAGTATTAGTCCCTGTTACTTTGCCCCACTTGTTGTCTGTGCTTTTTGCACCCACAGGCATTAATATAATATGATATTGCAAAAGTTATATTTAAAGGGAACCTGTCACCTGTACTATGCTCCCCTCACTTTAGCGACAGACGTGCGGATTTCAGTGGGTTGTCACTTTTGAGCCAACAGTCAGTACTTGACATGATGAACCTCATGAGATGAGACTCACTGGTCCCACTTCCCCTGGCTCCTGACCATGACTGGTAGTTTATTTTCCTGGTAAGCATAGGAACTAAACCTGCCAGTCATGGTCAGGAGAAAGGTGGAGGTGGGGCCAGCAAGTCTCATTGGACTCAGCTCCCTCTCAACGCAGGTGTGCGCTGCGAGGTTTGGCACGTCAGTACTATAAAAGTACTAATTGCCAGCTCAAATGCAACAGCCGTCTGTCACTATTCTATACTCAGTGAGGGCAGCATTGTACAGGTGACAGGTTCCCTTTAAAATAAAAGTCTTCCAATTAGACTTAGAGATGTAAAAAAAAAAAAAACAAATAAAATGTATTGAAAATAACAATGTATAGTAATCAAATAATGTAAAAAACTACAACACGAAAAACAATTACTTTTAAATAAAACTACACAAATAGCAAAAAACATATACTGTATTTTTCTATTTATAAAACGCACCTGATGATAAGACGCACCCCAGATTTTAGAGTAGGAAAATAAGAAAAAAATATTTTTCATCACACCTCATATCAGACCCCCCATAAATTTCAGGACATCACATCAGACCCCCATATCAGCCCTTCATGTCAGAACCCCATCAGCCCTCCATGTCAGACCCCCATCAGACCTCAGATCAGTCCATCAGCCCCCATATCAGCCCACTGTGCCCCCATCAGACCTCAGATCAGCCCACTTTGCCCCCATATCAGACCACTGTGCCCCCATCAGACCTCAGATCAGCCCCCATGTCCCCCCACTGTGCCCCCATATCAGCCCACTCTGCCCCCATCAGACCTCAGATCACCCCACTGTGCCCCCATATCAGCCCACTCTGCCCCATCAGACCTCAGATCAGCTCCCATATCAGCCCCTTCTACCCCATCAGACCTCAGATCAGCCCATCAGCGCCCATATTAGCCCCCCCCCCCCACATAGGATAAAATAAAAAAAACTCTCTCACCTCTCCTGTGCGGCGGCTCCGCTCCCGGCACTCCTCTGTCTACTCCTGCCGGCGCTGCACTGTCACCTAACTGCGTACAGTGTCAGGTCATAGTGCGAGCACTACGTCATGATGCTGTACGTGGTCAGGATGTTGCAGAGCCGGCCCAGAGAAAATAGAGGAGCACCGGACCCGGAGCGGAGGTGTTTTTATTTTATCCTTATGGGGTTGGGTGGGCTGATCTGAGGTCTGATGGGGGGCACAGTTGGCTAATATGGCGGCTGATGGGCTGATCTGAGATCTGATGGGGGTAGAAGGGGCTGATATGGGGGCTGATCTGAGGTCTCATGGGGCAGAGTGGGCTGAAATTGGGCTCACTTGTATTCGCTTTATAAGACGCACAGCATTTTCCCCCTACTTTTGGGGGAAAAAAGTGCGTCTTATTATGCGAAAAATATGGTACATTTTCAGTATCCCAAAACCCCATCCCTGTCAGGTCTGGTCATCGGAGAACATAGGGTCTATGTTTTGCTTGGTATTCTGAGTTTTTGTGTGTTTCTGTTTAGTGCCAACGCCTTGCCTTGAACCTCAGGGTTAATACTCAGGTGCTGGCTGAGTGGCTTCTCTGAATCTGGTCCATTCAGAACCTGGGGGTGGGATATCTTCCTGCTTATATACCTATCTTTCTCTCTGCTCCTTGCTGGTTTTTGCAATTCCTTGCTATTCCTGCTTGCGTTGTATTGTGTATCCTGACTGCTGATTTGACCCTTGGCTTGTATCTAACTACTCTACCGTCTTCCGATTTTGTACTGGCGTTATCTCTGGTTTCTGACACGGCTAGCTGACGATTCTTCTGTGTTTTGTTCGTCTCTTGTTTGTTGTCCCTGTTCCCTGCACCTTATACAGTGTATTTCGCAGTCCTCGTGGTTGTCGCCCCACGGTTTAGCATGGGTGAGGCAATAGGCAGGGACAGAGGGTTGGGTAAGCTCAGGGCACACGCTCCTCTGTTGTCTGTTTATCCCAACCTTGACAATCCCTTGTAGGAAGGTACAATTACTCATCTCCGCTTGTTTGATAACATTTCAATGATTGTGGATAGAGACTAGCAAAGTTTTTAAAAATTTGATTAGGTAGCTTCACATAATTTTTTCAAGAAATTTGCTTCATTCCAAATTAATTTGTCACAAAGTGTTAAATCAGCTATATCCTGGCCTGCAGGAAGAGTGTTTCTTGATATACTTCACTGTACATTGCAGCAACATGTATAGCTAGTCCATTCTGGTAGTGAAACAGTGACAGGCAGGTGGACACCCCAATAACAGTAAACTTAGACAGCTTAACCCCCCCCAATTTGAGAATCAAGGCCTAATAGAATTGCTTATCTAGTAAACAAGAAGGACACTGTTCAATTAGATATATCTGTGCCCTACACAGGGATTGATGCAAATTGTGCTATCTCATATGGACCCTTAAGCTTCAGATTACAGTCGCTGCACTGTCCTTACAGTCTCCCTATGCTCTTCCTACAGTGTCTGAAAACTCTCTCTAAGATCTCTGTACACTGTCCATGCACTGTACCTGCAGTCTATCTATGCTCTCCCTACAGTGTGTAAAAACTCTCTCTATGATCTCCCTATACTTTCCCTGCAGTCTCTTTATCCAATATTCCACAATTAAAAGCTTTTAGACACGCTGTCCCTATCATTTGTCACGTCTTTCCCAATGTTCAGCTCACAGTGAAATGGCGGAGACTGCACGGGATGAAGCTTTTATAGGGCTGCGACATCATAGTGGCTGGCTAGCTGCTGATTGGCTGTCTGCACAGCTGTCAGCACTTTGTAACACGTGTAGCTGCAATTAAAGAAAAAAAACATGATTCGTTATCACAAAGTGCAATAAAATTCGGATTCCTTGCAAATCCAAATTTTGCTTAACTTCGAATGCTTCAATTCGCTCAACACTAATTGTGGATAAAGGGTGTAGGTTCCGATCACCAGTTGGAAAGCTTTAGACTAAGCTTAGAGCCTGCTTTGGACTTCATTGCAGTTGTCTCTATGGTATGTATTGTAGACGATGATGTGATAATATTAGGATACCATTTAAATTTGAAAACTTTTAATTTCAGTATAAGGAGAAATGCTCTTGTGAGATTAGATGAGGTTTACATTGAAGTAACCATAATAAATTACATACAAAGACAAAGATTTTGATCTATCAATGCAAATAAGCGTAAACCTAAAATAAATGTATTAGTATAAATTTAGCCTGATAATTACCTTTTTGCATGGTGCCCCTGAGTCCTTCCATTTATAGATGAACAATAAACACAGAAAAATAGGGCAGCCTTAAATAATGTACCAGATACTGCGGGGAACCTTATCATCAGTCTCTGTAATATTAATAAGCTGTCTATTTCAAGAGCTGAAACGGACACAAATATAAGGAAGGAAGCCTCTCACTGTCTGTACACAGACCATAATCAAGGTGAAAAGAAATTATATAGAAAAAGTATACAAGCACGGGAGGCACACATTTGAATTGAGGTCTTTATCATTTTAAGTTGTGTATGTTCTATGTTTTAGTAAGGGGTTGATACATGGGTTAGTATTAGAAATCCTAATCATAGAGACACAGGTACATTGGCCAATATGATCACTGACAAGACCTATAATGAGCCCCTGTGACAATGAAGAATCTGTCTATAGAGCTAAAAGCATATTGTATGCTAACAACCACACGTGCTAAAATGGAAAACTGCTGGAAATTTCCTATGTGGAGTGCTGCATATATTGTACTGATAGGATTTTTTTATTGCTTTGTAGAATTGATATTCCATTCACAAGAAAACACTTTGAAATACTTTGAAATACTTTTTTTTTCTCTTTAAAGAGTACTTGTTTGCAGGATCAACCCTTTGAAACAGGTATACCGATCCTACTGATTTGGGCTCAGGCACAAGAACGTATTTTCTTTCTGTGTCCGTTCCATTTTTGTGCGGATTGTATACAGTGTAAGTGATTGTATAATGTAAGTATTTGAACAAATCAACTTTAAATCTATTATCTAAAGGTCAATTCGCTCAAGCCTAGTTGCAACCATGGAAACAAGCAGTGTATAATTTAATGGAAAAATGAATCAAGCCAGCAAAGGGAGCAATATGGACAATCACAATACATTAATAAGTGCCTTGTAGTAACTTTCTCTACATGATAAATGCCACTTGCTGAAATGAGACAACCCCTTTAAAGGAGTATTGCGGTTACCATAAATATAACTTATGTTTTAGACTAATTCATCATCAATAATTACGTAATATAATGTAAATTTCACATATTTACTGTTCAGTAGTTATAAAAGTAGTTTTCTTCCACTGTTACCGCCTGTGTTCCTTATAAGTTACCATGGCATTGACCTGTAGTTCTGAGTCTATGTTAGGTCGAGCATGCTCAGTGTGTTGCTATCAGTTCTCTAGCTAAATGAGTAGAGGGGGCGTGACTGGACGGTATATCAGACAGCCAATCAATAAACAGCAATACTCACAGCAGGAAAGATAGGGATTGTGGGGGTTGTAGTTTTGTGAGGGAAGATCAGGCGCCATGATACTCTGTGTGTTGCAGGCTCATACAGGGGCTAGACAGATAGATTGCACGGTAAATTGAAACTCTGGTTATATGTATAGGTATGGGTTCTGGTTGAGTCACAGCTTGTAGCCTTAAAGGGAGTCTGTCACCTCCTAGGCCCCTATAAAGTACATAAACATGCCATAGCACATGTTGTAACAACAGTAATGTTACCTTTGGCGCATTCCTCTGTGTTTTATAAGTCCCAAAAACGGAGTTTGAAATATATGCAAATGAATCACTGCAAGTGCCCGGAGGCGGCGTTTAGTGCCTTGGAGCCCGGGCTACAGTCCTTTTTTACATAAAATCTCCGCCCCCGCTACTGCCTCTGCCCGGCCTGCACCTCATTCGGGTCCTCCTTCTTAGCAGGCAAGATCCCGCGTCTCTCGCCGGGACGGGGCATGCGCACTGCGATGCCCATTTTGGGCACGGCATCGCCGAACTCAGTGCGCATGCATCGGTCCAACGGCGCGAAATCGGAACCAAAATGGGCATCGCAGTGTGCATGCCCTGTCCCGGCGAGAGACTGCGCATGCGCGGGATTTTGCCTGCTAAGAAGGAGGACCTGAATGAGGTGCAGGGCGGGCGGAGGCAGTAGCGGGGGCGGAGATTTTATGTAAAAGAGGACTGGCGCCCAGGCTCCAAGGCACTAAACGCCGCCTCCGGGCACTTGCGGCGATTCGTTTGCATATATTTCAAACTCCGTTTTTGGGACTTCTAAAACACAGAGGAATGCGCCAAAGGTAACATTACTGTTGTTACAACATGTGCTATGGGCATGTTTATGTACTTTATAGGGGCCTAGGAGGTGACAGACTCCCTTTAATGCAGTCTTTCAAAAATCAAGTTACTTTACTGGAGTACCCCTTTAAGGCTGTTTTACACCGGCTGATGACCAAGAAGGAACGTTCAGCCAATCAATGGTCCGTCTAAACATGTTAGCAATCAGCCACCAAATGATCAAATGTGGACAGAGCTTCAAAATCATTGTTTCAGGGCAGCCCATCTTCCCATGTAAAAAGGATAAAAGGGCAAACAGCTTGTGGGCTGAATAATCATATTAATAATCACTCTTCCCCGGCGAGTTTGCATGGAAAGCCCCTTTAGTCAAGCACAGATCGACTAGTAATAACGTTGATTGGCTCTGCTTACGGCTCTGCTTCGGGCCATGTAAAAGGAACCTTAGTAAAAGCTAAAATGAATACAAAAACAAAATAGGATTGTGAAAACTGTTCAGAAATTTGCCAATTGAATCCCTTATTTCATATTCCACTTAGCAGTACTGTCCATAATTACATATCTATTTTATATAGAGGAAAAGTTCAATTTGAAAGTATCTTTAAACTCTTCATTATGACTTCACTACATTAAATAAAACAGCTTCACTATAATTTAGAAACTAGATATTCTATCTAATCTCTTTGCAATTATAGACAATTTAATTATGTAGTAAACACCATACTGTGCCAGGGCAATTTCATGGCTCCTTCGCACATACATACCTCACTTTACAATCAAATTTAAAAGTTGTCGTTATAGCGCTAATTAATTAAAAGCTCTACGCAGCAATAGTAATTGTTTGTACTACATAATTACTGGTGCGTGTAGTTTTCATGTACTCTTGGAGTGTAAGAAAAATATATATGCAAATGAGGATTGAATTACAAGCACAGTGGTAATTCTTGCTGTCTCATGGTAGTAGGTGAAGCTTGGAGACTAACTTATGTTGTG
This sequence comes from Rhinella marina, assembly GCA_900303285.1. Classification (NCBI taxonomy): domain Eukaryota; kingdom Metazoa; phylum Chordata; class Amphibia; order Anura; family Bufonidae; genus Rhinella; species Rhinella marina. The sequence continues at coordinate 10,097 of ONZH01005659.1, forward strand.
GCCAATTAAAACTCAAGTGGTGAAGGAAGCAAAATCAGGCAAAATTTCATTGGGGGAAATGGTCCAATTCAAATCCAATTAGAACAACTCTTTGCATAAAAGCATTGCGACTGAGCATTACAAAGGAGTCCCACCTTAGTTAAAATACATTGCGGGATAGTGAGGTATTGTAAGGGTACTTTGAAGAACTGATTGGTTATGTCTTCTCTATTATATTACCTTTAACCCCTTCAGCCCCGGGCCTGTTTTCACCTTCCTGCCCAGGCCATTTTTTGCAAATCTGACATGTGTCACTTTATGTGGTAATAACTTTGGAACGCTTTTACTTATCCAAGCCATTCTGAGATTGTTTTCTCGTCACATATTGTGCTTCACGACAGTAGTAAATTTTTGGCAAAATATTTCATTTTTATTTATAAAAAAAATACCAAATTTACCAAAAATTTGGAAAAATTTCCAAATTTCCAAATTTCAATTTCTCTACTTTCAAAATACACCGTAATACCTCCAAAAATAGTCATTATTTTACATTCCCCATATGTCTACTTTATGTTGGCATCATTTTATAAATGTCATTTTACTTTTTCAGGACGTTAGAGGGCTTTGAAGTTTAGAAGCCATTTTTCAAATTTTCACCACATTTTCCAAAACCATTTTTTTAAGCACCAATTCAGATATAAAGTGATTTTGAGGGGCTTACATAATGAACCCCCCCATAAATGACCCCATTTTAGAAACTACACCCCTCCAATTATAAAAAACTGCTGTTACAAACTTTGTTAACCCTTGAGGTGTTCCACAAGAATTAGTGGAAAATGGAGGTGAATTTTCAAAATTTCACTTTTTTGGTAGATTACTCATGTTAATAATTTTTTTCTTGCAACACAGTAAGGGTTAACAGCAAACTAAACCTCAATATACATTGCTCTGATCCTGTAGTTTACAGAAATACCCCATATGTGGTGGTAAACGTCTCTATGGGTTTGTGGCAGTGGTCAAAAGGAAAGGAGCGCCATATGGATTTTGGAGGCAGATTTTGCTAGAATAGTTTTTAGGCACCATTTTGTAATTGAGAGACCCTGACGTACCCCTACAGTGGAAACACTCAAAAAGTGACCCCATTTTGGAAACTACACCCTTCAATGAATATATTAAGGGGGTACTGGCCACTTTGACCCCCTAAGTGTTTTACGGAATTTGGAAACACTTGGCTGTGAAAATGAAAAATTTTATTTCTTCCAATAAAATGTTGCTTTAGCCCCAAATTTTTTGTATTTTCATAAGGGGTAACAGGAGAAAAGCACCCCATAATTAGTTACCCATTTTCTCCTGAATGTGGAAACACCCCATATGTGGTGGTAAACTGCTGTGGGGGCACATGGCAGGACTCAAAACAGAAGGAGCGCCATATGAATTTTACAACACAGATTTTGTTGGAATGGTTTGCGGGAGCCACGTTTTTTTTTATTTAGAGTTATTGTCTTATGTGGGGGCTCATTTTTTGCGGGATGAGCTGATGTTTTCATTGGTACCATTTTGGGGTACATAACACTTTTTGATCACTTGGTATTACACTTTTTGTGAGTCAAGGTGAAAAAAATAGCTGTTTTGGCATGGTTTTTAAAAAATTTTTTTTACTGCATTCACCAAGGGGGGCAAATCATGTGATATTTTTATACAGCAGGTTGTTACGGACGCGGAGATACCCAATATGTCTAACATTTTTATTTTTGGAAAGTTTTACACATTAGATTTACTTTTGTACAGAATAAAATCTTTTTTTTGTGTTGCCATTTTCAGAGAGCCATATTTTTTTCAGTTTTCAGGCGATTGTCTCAGGTAGGGTATTGTTTTTGCAGGACAAGATGTCGGTTTTATTGGTACCATTTTGGGGTAAATACGCCTTTTTGATCGCCTGCTATTACACTTTTTGTGAGGCAAGAGGGAAAAAAATGGTTGTTTTGGCATAGGTTTTTTTTTTTTTTTTTTGCAGCATTCACCTGGGGGGCCATCTCATGTAATATTTTTATAGAGCAGGTTGTTACGGACGTGGGGATACCAAATATGTATAACTTTTTTATTTTTGGATAGTTTTACACATTAGATTTACTTTTGAACAGAATAAAATCTTTTTTTGTGTTGCCATTTTCAGAGAGCCATATTTTTTTTATTTTTCGGGCGAAGGTCTCAGGTAGGGTATCATTTTTGCGGGACAAGATGACGGTTTGATTGGTACCATTTTGGGGTAAATACGCCTTTTTGATCGCGTAGTATTACACTTTTTATGGGGGAATGTGACCAAAAAATGGCTGTTTTGGCACTGTTTTTATTTTTTATTTTTTACTGTGTTCACCTGGCGGGATGGATTATGTGATATTTTTATAGAGCCGGTCGATACGGACGCGGCAATACCTAATATGTCTACTTTTTCTTTTTTTTTCTTTTTTTAACAATTTTTTTTACTTTATTGGGGGAAAATGGCGTTTTTCTTTTTTTTTACTTGAACCTTTTATTATTATTTTTTTAACTTTATTTTTTAACATTTTTTTCAACTTTTTACACTTCTTTTTTTTAACTTTTGGGGGTTCTGATCCCCTTCACAATGCATTACAATACTTTGTATTGTAATGCATTGGCTGTAAGTGTATTACTGACAGTAATACACTTACAGCCTGCTTCCTGTGCGATCCAGGGGGCTGGATCGCACAGGCTCGCAGGGATGGCAGCCACGATGCCTAAGGAAGGCATCGGGCTGCCATCCAAGCCATCGGGTCCCCGTCACAGCAGCGCGGGGACCCGATGGCCCCCCCGCTCGGCATCCTGAACATGCGGCACACCTCATGTGCCGCGGTCAGCGCTGACCGCGGCACATGAAGGGTTAATGCGCCGGCATCGGTGTTTTCACCGATGCTGGTGCATTCCCCAGGGGTCCGGCACCTGGGCACTGCCGGACCCCCGCCGCTGATCGGGCGGGCGCAGCTCCTGCACCCGCCCGATCAGCGCGCCGTACATGTACGGCGCTGGGCGGTAAGTTACGTCCCGTTGCGCCGTACATGTACGGCGCTGGGCGGGAAGGGGTTAATATTCGGTGTATTAAAGTCTCTCTTGTGATGTAGTGGGTTAGAGATAGTACCCATCCCCCATTGTGTTGATAAGACATTCCGGAGTGATCTCAGAGATGTGCGTGCTGCACACTGGAGGAGGGGCTGAAAGGTAAAACTCTGTTACACACATATGTTAGGGGGACTCCACTTGGAACTTCATCCTAGGTAGGATGTAAGTATTGTACACCTTGGGTGTCAGTCATGTGTTATAACATGGAAGATGTGTTATAGCATGGCTGACTGAATCCCTACCCCATATTGCATATTTAGGCTAGTGATAATTATTTACTTTTTATTATCCTGTATTTGATTTGTCTGTATCATATTATATTTAATCACACTTTGTAACTATATTTATTCACTTAGCCTGGGTAAGCTTATTCATTCTCAAATCTTTTGAATTCACATTATAGTAATTAGTAGACTAGCTTTTCTCTCCACTAAATCCCCTCCATACATTTTGGGACCTAGGTAAGTAAGTCAAAATCCAATCACAGCATGCTTATGCAATTTTCTTCTAATTACTACCAAACTTGGAAAACATATACAGTAGATAGATGGGGGCAAACTACATGGATACCAAAGAAAGAACTATCCAAGGGTTTCCACCACTAAAGGATACCTTCAAGCAATTAAGTCCAACTTTTTCTAGATACCGTATTTTTCGCTTTATATGACACACCTGATGATAAGATGCACCCCAAATTTTAGAGTAGGAAAATAAGAAAAAATATTTTTTATCACACCTCATATCAGATCCCCATATCACATTAGATCACATTAGACCCCCATATCAGCGCTCCATGTCAGAACCCCATCAGCCCTCCATGTCAGACCTCCATTAGACCTCAGATCAGCCCACTGTGCCCCCATCAGACCTCAGATCAGCCCCCATATCACCCCACTGTGCCCCCATATCATCCCACTGTGCCCCCATCAGACCTCAGATCACCCCACTGTGCCCCCATATCAGCCCACTGTGCCCCCATCAGACCTCAGATAAGCCCCTGTATCACCCCACTGTGTCCCCATATCAGCCCACTGTGCCCCCATATTAGCCCACTGTGCCCCCATCAGACCTCAGATCAGCTCACTGTGCCCCCATATCAGCCCACTGTGCCCTTATCAGACCTCAGATCAGTCCTGATATATCACCCCACTGTGCACCCGTATCAGCCCACTGTGCCCCATATCAGCCGACTGTGCCCCCATATCAGCCCACTGTGCCCCCATCAGACCTCAGATCAGCCCACTATGCCCCCATATCAGCCCACTATGCCCCCAATATTAGCTCACTCTGCCCCATCAGACCTCAGATCAGCCCCCACATCAGCCCCCTCTACCCCATCAGACCTATTATTATATTAAAGTTTTAATTTGTGGCAGAAGAGGTAACTGTTCAGACTAATATTTATAAATGAGGGCCAAAGCTCTGTTCTCCTTGCATGAAGCTCCAGTGTCCTATGTGCCTAAACTACTAGATAGAAGACATCTGGTGGTCCAGAACTTGGATTTTTATTGCCATGGGAAGAGGGGAAAAGTAGCTGTCAGAAATATTCGGCTCTGCTTATTTCCTGATTGAACAAAAGATTAAAGTCCAAAGATTAAAGTCCAAAACACAACCTTGTTTTGCCCCAAGAGCAGGCATCAGAGAACAGTGGTGCTGCCCTCATACACATGAGATCGTTGATGTCTATGTCTGCACTGGTTCTGCTGACAATGATCTAATATTCATGTCTATCTCAAAGTAGACATGCATTATACGGTTTTGGTACCAGGAGAATGGCCCCCACTACATTTTTTTCTGTAATGGCCCTCATCGGCTGTACCATGGATGGGAATAACTGTTACTCACAGGGGGGATAGGAATGAGGTGGAGTAGGCAGACACCTAAGGTGCATTTAAATAGGCAGGTGCAATCTTCTGTATTAATTTTCTTGTTTACCATTCTGTGTTCCCCTGTGTAACTAAATGCTCCCTTACATATAAGGGCTCATTGATTAAGACCGGCTACTTACACGTCGATCTTAAGTGTCTCTGTACTGCTGGTGGAAGTCTCAAAGTTATTTGAAGGTGCATGCTGATGCGACAAGCTTAAACCTACACCAGCATCTTTGTTGGCATAGACTTAAGCCATTTTGTTCCTCAAAAACTGGTATAGAAAACGATGAATGAAGCAGGCTGCCTATTCCCTGTCCACAATTTGCCCCCTTTTCTCAACCTGTCGGAAAAGTGGCGTGAGTAGGGAAAAGTTAGGAGATTTTGATGGAAAATGGAAAGCGACAAAATCTGTGGCTGATATACGCCAAAAAGTGGTGTAGTCAGGAGATAGTAGTCTATGGCCATCACAGGCTTGAAGTTCCTTCTTCTGACTATACTGTATATAGTATCCCTGATAATTCAGTTTTACCATACATCATTTAGGGTAAATGCTAATAATCCTTATTTTCTGACATTCTCTTGTGCCTCGTGCACAGTGCATATGTCTCTAATAAATGTTTAGCCAATGCTCAAATTGCAATGTGTTTTTTCTTTGATGTTCCCATTTTAATGCCGTATGTAGACCAGTGACTGTTTCCAAGAAGAACCAGAGATTTTATGTTAATAATCATTGTGGGTTTTTGCATAGTGTATCACTTGAAGACAGGGGCAATTAACTTTTTTTGTGGTTTTCCACTTGAGATTTTAATCACTTGGAGGTCATGCTGTTGGTTAGAGTTTCATTTATGATAGTTGCCTGCTTTCTCTTTTTTTTTTTTTTTTTTAATTGCAGTAGTTTCAATGGTTAGCACTGTTGGCTTGCAGAGCTATGGTCCTGGGTTTAAATCCCACACAGTGAAACATCTCCATGGAGTTTGTATGTTTTCCATCACTCTAAAACATCCTGATAGGTTCATATGGAATTTAGATTGTGAGCCCCATTGTAAACATGAACCAATGTAAGTGATGAGATTACAATCTCTGTGCAGCACTATGGAATATGTCAGGACCATACAAAATATGATACTGTCTTTTGAAGAAATAAGCATAAAAGTCCAGGTGCTGCACCTGGGACCAGCACCTATATCAAGGACAGAGCCCCGAAAACGGTGGAGGGTCGGTCATGCGTGGTGCCCTCCCATTTATTTCTTTAGGGAGAGCGCTTGGTGGTGGCCAGACCAGAGTCCTCCAGCCACCACTTTGCGAGGCTCTGTTCCCTAAATAGGTGCGGGCCAGCACTGGGACCTGGACCTATAAGACAATGGGGGCATATCCTAGCGATATCTTCCCATTGTCAGAGACAAGACATCCCCTTTAACTATAGGGTTGCCATTTTATACACATATCAACATCAAGAACTTCGACAGATCTTTCTATGAGAGCATCCAAGCAGAGATACAGCCAGAACCTGAACCCCGGCTAGGAGGACTGGTTCTATCCAAATTAGGTAGCCAACCTGATCTGTGCCCCCCGCCCCCCTCTAACTTTAGGGTACATATGTAGGCCCATGAGGCAGGGTTAGGTAGTCACAATAATGTACACATGCACTAATACCTTATGCTCTTATTTACACTAAAAAAGGATAGATCTAATATAATTAAAGGTAACCTCGAGTTGAGAAATGTAAATTCAAAAACAAATTTGTAAAAATTTGCACAAGTAAATAGAATATTTTGCAGATACCACCATTTACATGAGCATCCCTGCAAGAACTAATGTTTCTCACAAATAAAGTTCCATTGCACTTATCGTTCAGAATAATGTAATAATTCTGAACGATATGAGCAAATTATTAAAAAATTCAATTTGGCGTTAAAGGGAGTGTTGATTGCGCTGATCCCCGTTATTGTACCCCTTAGATGCTCATACATTAGCTCGCAATAGGCTGGCTGCCATCTTGCTTGAACATTTGGCACAAAATTTTGCGCGGCCCGTGATGACGTTATCACGCAGGCCGGTGTGGTGACATCATACATCACAGTGCATGGGATTTCGTGTGAGATCAAATGAATGAGGTAAGTATGATTTTTTAGTTTTTTTACACTAATTCAGGTAAAATCGATTTACTACGACGAAGCATGAGGAAATTTGCGGCAAATCAAATTTATCCTGAAATTTGGACTTCGATACACTCATCATGAGTAATAATATAATTGCCCTTATGCATGCTGTGGTTTTTGTCCAGCTGAAAACCAATACTTAAAAAGCAACCTTTCACCACAAAATGTTACGCAATCTGACTGCACCAGGTTTAAGAGCAGGAGAAGCTGAGCATATTGATGTATAGATTTGTGGGAAAAGAGTCAGTAAAACCTGTAATTTATACATTTACATCTCTGCTTTTTTTTCAATTCACGTGTACAGCATCCATACAGGAGGGAGGCGTTATCAGTGACTGACATAGCTCTGTATGCACAATTATACACACAATGCCATCAGTCACTGAGAACCCCTCCCTGTACCGATAGCACTTCACAGGACATAGCAAAGATATAAATGCGTAAATTACAGGTTTTACTGAACCTTTTCCCACAAATCTATACATCAATTTGCTCAGCTCCTCCTGCTCCTGCTTTCAAATTGCATTGCTTTTTGTGGTGACAGGTCCTCTTCAAGACAGAAAGCTGCTGGATCCCATTATAGGGTCCAACTGTGAATAGCAGTATCTAGCTAGGCCGGAGCCAGTGGACTGTGAAACACAAATTTGAATTCATGCTTAATCATCAATTTTAGAAACTGCAATTGTAAGCGTTTTTGTTCCCAGAAACTCTTTGAACCACTTTTTAATAATGCTACTAACAAGCACCTGTGTAGCACTCAATTTGGTAAGCTCCTGATCGTGTACATATTTTCCATATTAGCTATACGATATTACTCATTTTGGTTGCCATTTATACTTTGTGGTTTTATCTATACTGCTGTTATTATGTTAGTTATTCCTTTTATATTGGAAAATAAAGATTACACATTTTGTTTGCATACTAAAATATATACATTCTATATATAATATTAGAAAAAAAAGGAATTTCAGCTCACCCACTGTCCTCCTTGAATCAATCAAAACAGTAGAAAAAATCCAGCAGCAGGCTCAGGATAAAATCCACTTTTTTTATTACTTCATTATAATCCATAGGCTGACCAGACAGGCAAGGTCTACGCGTTTCGACTGTATGTCATGACGGGTGGTCAACTGTTTTGACATTTTATATATACTTTTGTTTGTTTTTTTAGTCTCAGCAGCATTACAGATCACCGCTTATACTGTAATATGTGTTTATTTTGCTTTTGTATTGAAGGTGAAGGCTTCTCCATAACTTTGTCGCATCCAGAGCCAGTCTAAATGTAAGACAGCTTCCTTGCTGTCTTACATTTAGACCATTTTCTATGCCTAAAACAGGTGTAGAAAATGATGAATGAGACGGACCTGCCAGTGCGGCCCTTTCCCTGCCCACACCACACACACAATTTTAGAACTAGCATGAGCGGGGCGAAGTTGTAGATGGCAGCGCAACTAAGCGCTGTGTCACCGTCTGCGCCTAAAATAAGCCTAATTTAGGCGTATTTCAGAATAGTGAATCCAGTGTCCAGGTTTTATCAATTTCCCCACATATCTGGACAACTTATTTAAACAGGTTGTTAGCACCATTTTACTTTCATTATGACTAAAGACATGTAGACTTTCCGTCAACTTGTACCCAGGTGCCTTCTCCTCATATGTGTATTGCTGTGAATTCATCTCTGTGTCGGATATTGCAGCTCACCTCTATAGAAGTGATTAGAGATGCAATACTGAACACAGCCAAGCACTGCTGTTTTTTGAATAAAGCAACCATGTTTTTTTTTGTTTTTTATTATTTTTTTAGCCCCTTTAATGATTTTTAATTTTGAGACCAAGCCAAGTGCACATTTTTCTTATAAGACTGCTACAAAACTTCTAAAGACACCTCTGAGCTGTTGTCAATCTTCTGCCAGACTGTGAATAACTGTGAATTATTGGAGTTGTAACTGGACAGTGGCTGCAGAGCCGCAGGTCTTCTACCTTTACATAAATCTCTCGTAACATTTTTATTTGCCTGTGTGCGATGTTGAGAAAGAGTTCATCTTCCAGGCTAAAAATCCATCTCCACACAGCATTGTGGGCAATGTGCTATTACGGTGGAAGAAGATTTCCGATCAATCCCAAGTTTCATATAGCAATCTTACTGACGGATTTGACAGCTTAGAATTCATCTTGACTTCTGATTCGTATTATTTGCTTCTTACGGATGTTTTTTTGTTCAGGAAAATAACAAGTTGCTGCCTGGACAAGCAATCACTTTCTTCTAATAAATTGTTCCATGTTCAGCCATCATCTTTCTCATCTACTGAAATCTAACAGGCACAAAGGCAACAGGCAGTACATAGCCAGAAGTAGAGAGAGCATTTTCTGTGTTTTTACATTCATATCATACTGTACAAAAAGCTGAAAATTCATTGAAAGCACACTGCTGTTACTTGTTGCATGCTCATAGAGTAGAGTTTAGCATTTATTACTCTTTGTGAGCAGCCACCCTTGGGTTGTCTTAATGTTGGTAGATTCAGATTTATTCTGTTTTGGACAAATCTAAATATTTTTGATTCTTTCAGTAAACATGAGTTTCCAGTCACCGTACCGTTATTAACCCCTTAATGACCAGGCCATTTTGCACCTTCGTGACCAGACTTATTTTTCAAAATCTGACATGTATCACTCTATGTGGTAATAACTTTGGAACACTTTTACTTATCCAAGCCATTCTGAGATCGTTTTCTCGTGACACATTGTGCTTCATGACAGTCATAAATTTGAGTCAATATATGTCACCTTTATTTATGAAAAAATCCCAACTTTACCAAAATTTTTGAAAAATTTACAATTTTCAAAATTTCAATTTCTCTGCTTTTAAAATTGAAAGTGATACCTCATAAAATATTTATTATTTAACATTCTCCATATGTCTACTTTATGTTTGCATCATTTTGTAAAGGTAATTTTATTTTTTTGGCAATTCTTAAAATTTTTAAGAAAATTTCCAAAACCCACTTTTTAAGGACCAGTTCAGGTTTGAAGTCACTTTGTGGGGCTTACATAGTAGAACCCCCCATAAATGATCCCATTTTGGAAACTACACCCCTCAAGTTACTTAACACTGATTTTATAAACTTTGTTAACCCTTTAGGTATTCCACAAGAATTTAAGGAAAATGGAGGTGAAATTTCTAAATTTCACTTTTTTGGCAGATTTACCATTTTAGTCCATTTTTTCATTAACACATCTAAGGTTAACAGCCAAACAAAACTCAAATATTTATTACCCTGATTCTGCGGTTTACAGAAACACCCAACATGTGGTTGTAAACTGTTGTATGGGCGCATGGCAGGGCGCAGAAGGAAAGGAGCGCGGTATGGTTTTTGGAAGGCAGATTTTGCTGGACTGGTTTTTAGACACCATGTCCCATTTGAAGCCCCCAGATGCCCCTATAGTACAAACAATCAAAAACTTACCCCATTTTGGAAACTACGGGATAAGATGACAGTTTTATTGGTACTATTTTGGGGTACATATGATTTTTAATCGCTCTATATTATTTTTTTTTGGGAGGCAGGGTAACCGTAGAATGGTTGTTTTGGTACTGTATTTATTTTTTGTTTTTTATAATGTTCATCTGACAGGTTAGATCATGTGGTATTTTTATAGAGCAGGTTGTTATGGACGCGATGATATCAAATATGTCTACTTTGTTTGTTTCAGTTTTACATAATAAAGCATTTTTGAGAAAAAATATGTTTTTGTGTCTCCATTTTCTGAATGCCATATCTTTTTTATTTTTCTTCCGATCGTCTTGTGTAGGGACTCATTTTTTGCAGGAAGAGTTGAAATTTTTATTGGTACCATTTTTGGGTAAATATGATTTTTTTGATTATTCATTATTACACTTTTTGGGGCAAGGTGACCCAAAAATTGGTAATTTTGGCACAGCTTTAATTTATTCATTTTTACTGCGTTCACCTGAGGGGTTAAGTCATGTGAGATTTTTGTAGAGCAGGTTGTTACGGACGTAGCGATACCTAACATGTGTACTTTTTTTTACTTATTTAAGGTTTACACAATAATATCATTTTTGAAACCGAAAAAAAATCATGTTTTAGCGTCTCCATAGTCTGAGAGCTGTCAATTTTTTATTTTTTGGGCGATTGTCTCAGGTAGGGGCTAATTTTTTGCGGGATGAGATGACGGTTAGATTGGTACTATTTTGGGAGGAATATGCCTTTTTGATCGCTTGATATTACGCTTTTTGTAATGTAAGGTGACAAAAAATGGCTTTTTTGACATAGTTTTTTTTTTTTTAATGTGTTTATCTGAGGGATTAGGTCATGTGAGATTTTTGTAGAGCAGGTTGTTACAGACGTGGCAATACCTAACATGTGTACTTTTTTTATTTATTTAAGGTTTACACAATAATATCATTTTTGAAAGAAAAAAAATCATGTTTTAGTGTCTATAGTCTGAGAGCTGTAGTTTTTTTTATTTTTTGGACGATTGTCTCAGGTAGGGGCTAATTTTTTGCAGGATGAGATGACGGTTAGATTGGTACTATTTTGGGAGGAATACACCTTTTTGATCGCTTGGTATTACGCTTTTTGTAATGTAAGGTGACAAAAAATGGCTTTTTTTACATAGTTTTTTTTTTTTTTTTTTTACTGTGTTCATCTGAGGGGTTAGGCCATGTGATATTTTTGTAGAGTAAGTTGTTACGGACGCGGCGATACCTAACATGTCTAGGGTATTTTATTATTTTATTGTATTTATTTTTACTCAGTTATAAATGTGCATATATGGAAAAAAATGGGTTTTTTTTTACGTTTTTCTTTGTTTTAACACTTCTTTTTTTTTTACACTTTTTTGACTCAGACCCACTTGGTTCTTGAAGATCCAGTGGATCTGATGTCTCTATAATACACTGCAGTACACTATATAGTGTAATGCAGTGTATTTTTACTTTACACACTAAGCCTGATCAGACTCCTGCCTTTAGCAGGAGCCTAGTCAGGCTTGATATACCATGGCAAGCCGGATTGCGTCCAGTTGCCATAGTAACCATTGGGACGCTGCCACAGCAGAGCAGCGTCCCGATGGGAGGGGGAGGAAGCTCCCTCCCTCTCCTCTGGCCACACCATCGGTGCGCTGCCAGCGCACTGCAGCACCCGATGGGGGAGGGAGCTTCCTCCCTGTTAACCCCTTCCATGCCGTGGTCCCTTTACAAGCAAGTGTCACCGCAAGTGTACTTGTGGTGACACTTGGAGCTCATGACGTACTGTGCACGTCATGATGCGGTAACTAACACCACATCATGACGTACATAGTACGTCATCAGTCACTAAGGGGTTAAAGGGAACCTGTCATCAACTTTATGCTGACTGTACTGAGGGCAGCATAAATTAGTGATAGAAATGTTGATTTCAGCGGTGTGTCTCTCTTGAGCTAAAAGTGAGTGGTTGCTGAGAACCAACATCACAATCATTGCAGCCCAGGCCTTGAAAAGAGTCAAATCTACCTAAGAAGAGTCATGGTTATTCCTAATCTTCTGCTCTCCCCACCCATCTCCTGCGCTCCCCACCCATGATTGGCAGTTCTCTCCTAGAGAGAAAGGGAGAAAACTAGGTAGAAGCCTGTCAATCATCATCAGGTGGGCAGGGAAAGCAGGAATTCATGAATAACCATGACTCTTCTTATGAAGATTTGACTCTTTTCCAGGCCTAATCTGCAATGTTTGTGATGTTGGTTCTCGGCAACCACTTACTTTTAACTTATAAATGACAGACCGTTGAAATCAACTCATCTGTTTCTACTTTATTCTGCTGTTAGTATGGGTAGCATAAAGGTGATGACAGGTTCCCTTTAAAGAGTATGGGATCCGTTGCGGCCCATACACAACTAATACGAATCTGGATTCGTTGATTGTGCCGCAATCCATAACGATTCTGGGTTCGTATTTATTGTGTAATAGAATTCAGTATGTGCCGCTATGTACAGTAATGGCTCAGGTCAGTGGTGTACATAGAGAAGTAAGGGCCCCATAGCAAAGGTCAAACCAGGCCTCCAACACAAGACTTTCTTTCTTCCTAAACCCTTTTCAATGACCCTTGGGCCCTTTTTCCACTGCCTCATTTGCTAAAAGTTGTTTCTTTAGAGTCCTGACCAAGTTTTCAGCTCCAGTATGGTAGTTACGCCCCTGGCTTAGGCTCAGGTACAAGACTCACACAGTCTCGTATTGCTGGTGACCATCTTTGGAGATCATGCACTATACTAAAGGTATGTCAGGGAGGGAACTCATATAGTTTAGTGAAAGAATAAAAGAAAATTGGATTTGTCCAAAACAGGACAAATGTGAATCTACCAACACTAGGTTGTCTCATTGCTTGCTCTGCTGTATGGTAATAGTACAAGCAGATCAGCAATGGTACAACATTATGTACAGATGTAGCCATCCTCATCTTGATTCTTAAGGAGTTAAAGAGGTTTTACAGGAGTATGGCCTATGCTCAGAATGGGTCAGACTCCTGGCACCCCCACTGATCAGCTGTTAGAAGAGGCCTATGGAGAGTACTGGGGCTATCTCACAGCTTACCAAGCACAATGCTGTACATTGTGTAGCAATTTGGCAAACTGTATTGGGGTGTCAGGGTTATGGACCAGGTCTGCCCCTTGGTAAGTTAGAGAAAGAGTCTAGTCTGAAGCAGCTTGGAGAAAAGTTGTGTGTGTGTGTGTGTGTGTGTGTGTGTGTGTGAAATGCCTCCTGCATAACTAGGTCAACCTAGTAAAGAGAGACTTTGGGGGTCATTTACTATACTGAAATACACCTTAATTAGGGGCAGATGGTTAGTTGCGCCACTATCTGCTATTTCGCCCCAATCACACCAAGTCTAAAATTGTGGGAGGCGAAGGGGACCAGTCTGCAGACCCATCTCATTCACCATTTTCTACACCTGTTTCAGGCATAGAAAATGGTCTAAATGCAAGATAGTTCGGAAAGGGCACTGGGTGCGCTGAAGTTATGGAGAGGCTGGTGCCTCTTCATAACTTCAGTGAATCCACCACCAGCTATGGGGCTTAATCTTACCCTTCAGTCACTCTGCCAATTCTGCAGTCTCTGATTCTTCTATAACGTGACCACTTGACTGGCTGTGGGCTACTATGATGTTGCCACCGTATGTGCTCCTCTTTCTTCCTATTTAGCCACATCTACATTATTCAGCTTAACAGAAAAAAAGAAGGACACATCTGGTCGCAGAGTCAGAGGAAGAGCCCTCAACCAGTTGGACAGTCACATGATCCCAGCTGAGATTGTAGAATTGGTGGCGCAATGAAAGGGTAAGTACTGCTCATAGTATCTTACCTCCCCTAGCTTCCCTTCAGCACATGGCCCTTCGGCCCTCTCTTGCCCCTACCTGGTGCTGCCCGAGGTGATTGCCTCGCCTGGCCTCACTGGTAGTGCACCCCTGAGTCTCAAAGAACCCTTTCAAGGAGATTAGCTGTGCATGAAAACTTAGTGGCTATGCTCCATGCAAAGTGGTATATCCCAAAGAAATTGAATTGTCTATCTAGTGCCATCTATTGCAAGTGGCATCCTATGAGTCAATGGGAAAACAACTGGCTTAGTTCTCATATCAGCAATTTGGATTGATCCTTTCATTTTCCAAAGAAGCTCTGGAAAATGAAAAGTGAAATCTCATTGGTTGCTGAGCAGGGGTGGACTGGCCATATATATATACTCTACAGGGCTGCCATGATATGTAATGATCTGGGAGTATCAGGTACTTATGCACCTGGCTGATAGCTACAGATGTTCTCCTGAATTCAGTTGTATTATCTATAGTTGAATACTGCAGTGAGGGAGGCAGTATTTTGCGCTGTACTGTGGTATTTGGTTCTGCAGGGGTGGTATTTAGTGCTACACTGCATGTTTTTACTGGCCTGACCTACTTCTGTTGACCCTGCCTATTTAAGCCACCCTGTCTTCTGTCAATTTGGATCTGCCTACCACATGGGGCCAGACTTAAGATTTTTTTTCAGGGCCAATTTACAGTAAGTTCCCAGTCCATCCCTGCAGCTAAGCCAATTTTCTTTTGCACCACTTTTGATAAATGTCCTCCATTAAATGTTGTGATGTAGCACCAACATAGTCCACAATGCTGTAATGTATCTGGATAGTAATTGGACTGTTATCAGTGGCTACATAATAACATTAGAAACGTTTCATCTTCCGTGGACTGAAGGAATATTCTGCTGCTTTAGTCAAAGTGAAAACAGTAAAATAAAAAAGGTTTGACTTTTCAATTCACACTGTGTGTTTACCAGGAAATGTTGTATTTTGCAGATAAGGTTTGTCCCTTAAGAAATTATTGTTTGCTGCTTATGTGCAGAAAAACGTAAAATGATTTTTTTTCCCCAAGAAACTTTTATTTGGAAATCTTTGAAAGAGACATTAGAAAATGTTATCAAGAAATTGCATCCTTTATAGTTCAGAAACATAAACAGTTCACACATTTAAAGGGGAAGTGCCTCCCATATATTTTATATTTTATGTACATCATTTTGGGGTGACTATCTTGCCTGAGCTAGTGTTAAAGGGGTTATCTGAGACTAAAAAATATCCTCCCCCCATACACCAGGGCCCCTCACACTGATTCTCCAGCATTGCGGGTGACGCTAGGGAGGAATGTCCCTATCGCCACCTGCCATTGACTGCTCTCACCACCCATCAAACCCCCCGCGCATAGGGAGAAGCAGCGGCGGCTGCGCAGGGACAAGTAGCTGCATAGGGAGCAGGGAGCCAGGTAAGTAGAATCAGTGTGAGGGACCTGGGCATATGGGGGGCATTTTGTAGTCTCAGATAACCCCTTTAAATGCATTTATAGATACTGTAAAGCATTCAAATTGACCATAGAAACAATGGGCATGAGCTGTTCATTACCTTCTATGGAGAGTTTTCTGTGCAGTTGTCATTGCGCAGGGAGGGGGAGTATATAAGCTGTTATCACTTATTGTGAATGCTGCAATCATGTGTCATCTATATATACATTTTAACTTTCATTGTAATTCTGCCCATGATGATGATGAGTAGTGTTGAGCGAATTGAAGTCCACAAAGTGTACTTCGATCCAAATTTCAGGGAAAATTCGATTCGCCGCAAGGACGAATTTTCTTTGTGCTTCATGGTAACTAATTGATTTTCTGTGAAATGGGTTAAAAATTTTAAGAAATCATACTTATCTCATCTGTTTGAGCGAGAGGAGCCGGCTGCCATCTTGATTGAAGATCCCACACAAAATCCTGTATGTCGTGACATTTGGCGTCACCACAAGCCGTGCAAGATTTCCTGCTGGATCTTCAATCAAGATGGTGGCGGCCGGGTCTTTGCAGTCAAAAAGATGAGGTAAGTATGATTTTTTTTATTATACATTTTAATATTAAACGCCGCGATCAGTGATGAATGCGACATCTGAGGTGTATAATGAAGGCGCAATCTCCATTCCCAGTCATTGCACCCACTACTTACAAAGAAATGTGCTTAGTGACAAAGTGAATTTTTTGTAAAATTCGGCAAATCAGCTGAATCGAATTTTACAAAACTTCGGTCGTCACTAATGATTAGATGACTACTGAAATATGATTTTCACAGAACAGGAAGTATCAGCTTATGATACTTAGTGGCCATGTAAACATTGCAGAATTTAAGATTTTTTTTAAATATATTGGAAAAAAAAATAATAATAATTTTAACATTAAAACTTGATTTAAACAATTTATCATTTTCTGATGACATACTTGTATTCCTTTTAAGGCCTCATTTATCTAACTTTATTATGGCTACATAAACCTCCGAGCTGTACTGAGTCATAATTGTGAGAAGAATCCAGCACAGCATCTTAATAAAAACTAAATAAAATAAACTAAATAACTAAAAAAAAAATACTTAAAAAAAAAAAAAACTGATTCTTTATTTGTCACTTCTTCAAAGGATCCATAAAGTGCAAGTTCACATGCTCTCCACTTCTTTCCACTTTGGTTGACAGGGCCAGGGAGTAAAAACACCATCACACCTGCCTGGCTCTGTCAATCAAGGTGCAGAGTAGGCAACAGTTGCAGAGAGAGCAGAACCTCTAGGTGTAATGACAACGCCCTTGTTGCTCCTAGAGGCTCATTTGCATATGTCAAAACATCAGTTTTCTCAGCCACGCGGGCACATATGAACATGGGACCAACACAGATGCCTTCTGCTGCCAATTGCACATGTAGTTACAGCTAGCTCAGGCCTTTCCTCAGCATCAAACCCTTCTTCTACCAGGGAGGAGACTGGAGAAGCTAGCCCTATGCTTCGCCTGTATTGTTTTACATCTGAATTAGAGATGAGTGAATCAATTTGTCGATTCGTTGATTCGTATCGAATCTTGGGAATTTTTAGCTGTGAAGCAAATCCGAATATTAGGTGATTCGCTTCGGCTTTGTACGCATTCGCTACGTAGTTTGTCCTATAAATTATACGCTATTGCTATGTATAAGTTACTCTATACGCTGTTGCGTACGAATTCAATTCATTAGCGATGCAGACTCCTCCCAGGTAGCTCCGCCACCTTCTCCAGTGCGCGAGGAAGACGAGGCAACTCAGGCAATTAAGATGGCGACACAGCGAGGCCCTGACTGGGGAGGCATGGTGTGGATAAGGAACCGGGGGAGATCTACGTCTCTCAACATGTCCAGCAGCCTAAGAAGTCGGTTGAGGTGCCTACTGAGGTGTTCACTCCACTGGCTGACACGGCGGAGGCGGCAGGAGTTCCTGCTCCGCTGCGGAAGGACTACTCCCTTCGGCAAAATTCAATGGTCCCCGAGGCTGTCACCCGGAACGCCCTGACTCTCTGAGAATACAAAAAGTTGGTAGAGGAGTGGGTTGTGCAGGTGTTGGAGCAGCCACGGTCCGGTGACCCCAAGCTGGAGCGCAGAAAGGGTACAGTTATTTGGTTCAGTGTGGAATTGGGAGTTGGTTTTATCGCTGATGAGGAGACGGAAGAAGAATTATATGTGAACCGCCTGTAAAGCGGCCATATCTTCCGCCCGTCCGCCACAATCTCCACGCAGGGGATTATGTGGAGTATACCCCTATGAAGAGCCTCCAAGGCCCCTTTGCTACTGGGGTGAAACTCCTTAAGCGACCAGCTACTCTTGCGCCCCCAGAAGACTGGACTGAGGAGGCCCAGGCTGCAAAGAGGCTCGGTGTTCCCATGAGACCAATGATGGGACTCGATCATTGCGATCTGAGGAGAAATCCCAAGCTCAGCTGGAACCCCTGATACCAGATTTGCCACCACCGCCGATCCTTCATGTGGGACAGATGACCACCAACAGTTTCGTGTACCAGCCATCGGTGGTACAATACCAAATGCCATGGCAGGTGCAGGCCGCACCTTCCGCAGCTCGCGGAAGACCGTTACCGGAGCCCTTACAGCTGGAGATTCTGTCACCTTGTATACCGGCGGGAGGATCTGGCCCCTACAAGGTAAAGGGCAAGGCCCAAGTTGCCACGTCCCTTGCCAGTGTGACCGCCCAGTCACTACCAAGACCATCCCTAAGAGGTCGGTGGAGGTCTGCTGCCACAGCCAGTGTAGCTTTCATGAGGCAGGAGCGTCCTCTCATGTCTTTTAGCTCCAGCAGCAGTGAAGAGGACCTGCTGGCCTAAGGATCCTGCAGCTTTTATGGGAGCCACAACGTGGACTTAACTTGAAGGGTGAGCACTAGTTGGCGATTGTTTTTATTTTTGTTGCCCTGTGTTTGTCCTCACCCAGATGGACATGGATTGTCAGGACTCCCCCATCAAAAAAAAAAGTTTTAACCAAGTTGCGCATACGTGCGCCTCATCAGTTTTTTCCCCCTTTTCAGGTTATTGGGGAGCCCCTTGAAAGAGGGTTTTTAAGGAACCTTTGCTGCTATTTTTTTACCCATTTGGATTTCAATTACCTATGTGGATTACAAATAGCAAATGAGTTTGGGACTCTGTTCCGGTTGTATGACAAGCGTCAGAAGAAAAGAGACTTAAACGTGTCCGTGAGCATACTAGGTAGGTGATATTTAAAATGTTTACATTATATATATAATGTATTTGCACTATATTGTTTGCACTGGATTGTTTGCACTAATGTTTTTACCTTTCAGCAAAGTTTTCAAGTATGTTGCCCATTGTGTGTATTTCTTTACAGGTACCGCAATGTGTCCTCATATTCATTTTATTGTATGGTGGATGGTTATACTATGCACTTAGCCGGATAGACAGCACCTTACTTGTTCTACCTCAAATATACATACTGCCTCTGAGGGCGATTTCAGATCTGACCATTTACGCTGGATCTGGCCAGGGGTCCGCAAGGTTTTGAAACGATGGCGCAAGCCTCGGTTCACCTGCTGGCCGTAGACAATAGTACGCTGAGGATTTGTAAGCTATTTGTACGCTCATGCGTACGTCTTCTAAGAAGTTGCGTACATTTTTTAAATGAACGTTCGTTATTAGTGCGCGAATGTTCACTAATAGCACATAATAACGTATATTTTGTATGCAAATACAACGAATCTATTCGTCGAATATAGGAATCTTAGGAAAAGTTTGGCGAATGTTCGGCGAATAATTTTTTGATTGATTCACTCATCTCTAATCTGAAGTACTCCAGTAAACAAGCACCCTGGTTTACTGTGGACCCTGACTCTCTGGAGTTATTTTCCATTGGGGTGCACCATGCCTTACCATCCCTTCCGGAGAGCAGTAACACATAGTGACACCTCGACGGTGTCCGGGGAATCCAGCATAGCCGGCCACTGCATACATGCGACGAGTCTGTCAGTTTCATAGATATAAATCTGTCAGAATTTTGTAAGAGGGTTTGTAAAATTCTAAACTGGGCAATCCTTTTAAGAGACTGTTTGTGATAAGCCACAACCTAGTTTCCAATGGTAAACTACGCTCAGGTCTTCATATACTTTTACAGTATCAGCAGTACATCAATTCCAAGCACAACATATCCAATTGTACTGGAATGGGGCTACCTAATGGCTCATTACTCCCATTCTAAAACCTTTCCATGCTGTCTTTTTCTCATTTCATCTAATAATAACCGTATAGATCAGCAATAGCAGACGCCAAACCAAATGCCACACAGATAAATTCTAAAAAGGGCAGGACCTTCCATTACGAGAATGAAGACAGTTTTAATTCAAAGATCAATATATTGTTTCCAATCTTCAAAGTCTAGCGTCAGTTTCAGAATCAATCCTTTTTATACTAAAATGCTTACAGTTAACTAAATAAAATCTTTTAATGTATGTAAGTCATTAAAAGGTTTTTTTCAGAAAGCACTTGTATGGGATGGAAAAGCAGCTGCAGAAATGTTCCTATTTAACATCTGCCCTGACATTACTTCTTATTGACATCATACTTGTTTATGAGGATGAGAAGTCTATTACAGTATGGTTGACATAATGCAGCATGAAGGCTGCTCCATTATCGGAATAATCTGTAGGAAAATGATGTTTCTTTCCAGACTTATCAGTTATGTCTGGAGAAGCATGCATTAGGAATTGTGGAAAATGGTGACAATTGGGCCAAATTCAGCAAAATGCTGCACATAATATGGCAAACCTGTAGCAACTTACCACTTTCCTATTCTACCTCACAGATAATTACAGTACGGCCACACAGTCAGGTTTCCTCAAGCAGTTTTGGAAGCCAAAATCAGGAGTGGATCATAAAAGGTACAGATATGACTTCTCCTCTCTTTGAATTCACTCCTGGTTTTGGCTTCCAAAACTGCAGCAGAAAACCTGATCCTGGAGCCGTACCCTTACACCATATTTTATGCCACCATGAGGCTTTTCTCTTCTTATCCTCATTTCTTCAGCTGGAAATTTTTGAAAAATGTAACACACCAAAATGATGGAACCTTTTGATTTGTAAATTTTCTGCTGTGTATTTATGTTTTATTGAAATGTTAAAAATCAAATATAATATAGAACAGGGATGGCCAACCTGTGGCTCTCCAACTATTGTAAAACTACAACTCCCACCATGCCCTGCTGCAGGCTGATAGCTGTAGGCAGTCTGGGCATGCTGGGAGTTGTAGTTTTGCAACAGCTGGAGAGCCTCAGGTTGGCCATCCCTGAATATAAGAATATGCAAACATTGGGTGTCATTTATCAAGCTGAAATACTCCTAAATTAGGAGCATTTCAGGAGCAGAATGTAGCGCAGCACTTAGTTGTGCTGCAATATGCAACTTCTCCCTGCTCACACCAGGTCTAAAAAAGTGGGTATGGCGTGGGCGGGGAAGAGGGCAGGCCGGTAGGCTCGTCGGATTTACCATTTTCTATGCCTGTTTTAGGCGTAGACAAAGGTCTAAATGTAAGACAGCTCGGAAGTTGTCTTACATTTGGAAGTTGCGCTGGTTACACCGAAGTTATAAAGATGCTGGCACCTATAGGGCTTTAATGTATTTATTAATTTAAAACACCGGTCTTAATAAATGTGCCCCATTGTGTATGTGAAAAAGGGATGAGCAAATTTTCTAAAATTGCTGTCACATCCAATTTAGTCAAATAGGCTGTCAATTTTGATTTGGTCAGAAAAAAAAATGTCCTGAATCCAAATCACCCAATTTGCAATAAAAAGTTGTGTATGATACTCTGAGGCCTCCTAGGACTGTATCCGACCGCTTTCAAGATTTTTAACGCCAATACAGCATTAGTCATTATGTAAAAGTGAAAGCAATGTTTATAACTATGGCTAAACGTACTGTTATTTTTATTTCAAAATTAAAAACAGTCCAAAATGATCGATTTTTGGTGGAAGATGCCATCTTCTCTGTCTTCTCATCTGTAAAATGGTGACCGCCATTTTGAGTGAGCCTCGTTTTAACAATCAAAAACATTTTTGGTTGGTTTGCCGAAATATGATTTTTTGGGAAAATTGGTACTTCATTAAATTTGTGTAGAATCGATTCACTCATGTCTAGATTTAGCACAATGTGGGAGATTTATCAAAACTGATAAAGGAAAAGGAAAACTGGCTTAGTTGCCCAGAGTAACCAATCAGATTTCCCCTTTCATTTTCCAAAGGAGCTCTGAAAAATGAAATGTGGAATCTGATTGTTTGCTATTGGTTGGCAGTTTTTATAAATCTCCCCCAAGGTCACTATAAATCATTGCAGACCCATCGACAAGACCGAAAAGGATGAATGAAAAATAGACCAGTCAACCTATACAAATGATATAAATTTATGGAAAGGGCACAAAATAATACACATACATATAAATTAGAAAAACAGAAGAAAAGAAGGAGGATGCTGTTATTGTACATGTTCAGATAATCAAAATATAAAAAGTAGTATTCACATTTGAAACCAATCAGAATCAGACCTCAAGCAATTTCTAGTCTTAGTTTACTGCTAACCATAAACCATAACTCCTCCGTAGTACTTAAATAAATAAATGCTCTTCAAGGTGAAATAATATGTCATGAAGAGAATTTCTTTGTGAAATTCGGAATAACAGCTGTAACGTCAAGTGAATTTGAAAGATTTACGAATAAATAAGCTTACGCAGGCTAAGTGAATAATTATGTTTAGTACGTGATTAAATATACGATAAAACAAAGAAATCACATAGAGAATAAAAAGTAAATAAACATCACAAGCCAATGGGGTGGAGACTCCGTCGATCATGCTATAATCCATGGCTGTCTACCCCTGTTATAACACATGACCAACACCCCAGGGTGTACAAAAGAAATAAGGCAATCATACTCACATCCTATGTAGATGGAGGCCTGGTGGAGTCTCCTGAGACAAGGTGGGTCGCAGACTTTTAACCTGTTAGCCCCTCCTCCATTATTCTGAGATCACTCAGGAATGTGGTCTTATCAGCAGCATTGGGGGATGGATACTCTCTCGCTAACCCACTTCATTACAAGCGAAAGTTATAAACTATTATACAAAGTATTAAGCAGAATTAAAGGGGAGACCCAATCAGTTACTTAAAAATACCCTTACAATACACAGTCGAATTGAATTTTTGTAAATTTTGCTCAACACTTATTAGAAATAGTTTACTATATAGTGCTCCTGTCCCTTTTAACTGAAACTACAAATTGTCCCTTCATGGCTCAATGCAATACTGGTTACAGAGAATGATCTGAGAACCAGGTCTAGACAACAGAGGTGCATGAGAAGTCTACACTCAGCATATCATAAGCAGAGCTTTGTGATTATCAGACATGAAACCTGCACTGACTGAGGTAATTCTAGATGGTAGCTATCTGTGGAGTCGTAATTTCTATCAGGATCAGCAAAACATGTGACACTTACACCTTCTTGTTTAGCTTCTCACCGGAGGCTATCATCCATTGCCTTCAATGCTTGGCTGTACAAATCTACAATGGTGACTTTAGTATCATACTCTGTCTACAAAAGTGGCTAGACGTTTTTTTATAAAAGTGGCTAGAAATTTGTCTAACTTGTCAAGTGAGAGGGATAATTATGGAAATACAATGTGTTCAGACCCTTTTAATTTTTTTCACATTTTTGTTATTTCGCGCCTTGGGCTAAAATTAAAATTAAAAAAAAAAAAAAAAAAAATTTTTCTCCTATCATTGTTTATAAATTTGCAGACTAGAACAGGACATATTTTTCAGGTGCCACATTTTTTGTGGCCCCATTGCAGTGAATGGGTCCGCATCTGACCTGCAATAAATGTGGATCGGATGCCTACAAAAATACAGTATGTTTGTGTCCATGAGCCTTCACTCAGCACTTAGTTGAAGCACCTTTGGCAGTGATTACAGCCTCCAGTCTTCTTGGGTATGATACCACAAGTTTTGGAGTGCACACCTGCATTTGAGGATTTTCTGCCATTCTTCTCTGCAGATCCTTTTAAGCTATGTCAGGTTGGATGGGAATGTCAATTACAGCCATTTTTTGGTCTCTTCGGTGCTTTTCTACTGGGTTCAAGTCAGGGTTCTGGCTGAGCCACTCAAGGGAATTCACATAGTTCTCTTGGCTTTATGCTTAGGTCATTGTCTTGTTGGGGGGTAATCCTACAGCCCAGTCTGTGGTCCAGAGCAGTCAGGATCAGGTTTTCATTAAGAATATATCTGTACTTTTCTCCACTCAGCTTTTCCTCTAATCTGACCAGTCTCACTGTTCTAGCCACTGGTAAACAACCCCACAGTATGATGCCGCCACCACCATGCTGGGATGTCTAAATATGACACTTAGAATTGAGGCCAAAAAGTTTAATCATAGTTTCAAACCAGAGAATATTTGTTGACACAGTCTCGGAGTTCCTTAGCCTTTTTTTTTTCTTCAATGAACGCTATGCAGTTTGGAATCGGTGATCACTGTGTGCCTCGGGGGCAGAGGAGTGCAGAGCTGCATGGTCATTAGATCAGCTCTGCCTTGTACAAAGCCCCCCACAAGTTTCCCCTATAAATGGGGCTCCTTTGGATGCTCCCGTTACTGTGGAAATAATGGAAAATAAAAAAAAGTCTCATTGTCTCCTAAAGGTCTTCCAGTGACCAAATTGGGAGCAAATTATGTTGTAAAAATGTATTTTAAAAAAGTAAAAAATATTTTAAAAAAATTGAAAACACAATAAAATAAAAAAATATAATAAAATACAAACAAAAATATGAAAAAGTTAGCAATAAAAAAGTATTCACTGTCCCTCAGGCCTGGTCATTAAAGGGTTAATCAATTAGCGCTCTCTCTGCTAGTGAGGGAACGTACTACTGGTTACTACAGGGCACCTACAACTGGGGAGCAGGAAGAGATAAAACAAAGGGAACATCATCCTCTGCAGTGAAGGAAAGCACTCATTTATAAAGAGGAGGCAGGATGGAAGAAAATGTTGCCACTTAAAGGGTTTTTCTGGTGAAAATGTTTTTTTTTTAACAAGTTCCCACAACATGGCTCCTGAAATAGAACATTCATATTTTCCTGCTCCATGCCGCCCCTCTGTTTCCATCTTTTCGTCCCTGCACTGTTTACATGTGGATGGTCATGTGCACTGTTCCAGCAAATGACTGGCTTTTGCAATGACATGCTGCTTGGAGAGGTGCATGTGACTATGCCCATGGCCAGACAGATGTAAATAGTGCCAGTACTGGAAGATGGAGACAGTGGGGGCAGTGAGGAAGGCCAGAGCGGCAGGGACCAGGTAAGTATGAATCTTCTGTTTCAGGGACATGCTGTCAATAATCAATAAAACTGAATGAGGGAGAATGACTGTGTTAGTGATCCTTCTTCCCCATTCACTTTGCATCAGGCCATATCATAGGCCAATGCAAACAACTGCCGATCAGCTTTTTTTTTTTTGCGGCCCCTTGAAATAGAGCAATGTGACAATGCAACCCTCAGACTGATAAGGGTTGTGCACCCTTGCTTTAGTGGCAGATAGTTGTATTTAGGTTGCCAGTGGCCCCTTACCTGCCATGTGCAACATCATGGGGGACCAATGTTCATCCACCAGTGTATAGGCCTCTATCCATGGGAATATTGGATAACTGTCCCCTGCCTAAGTGATTTCAATGTTCCTTCCTCTACTGATTCTAGGCCATCAGCTTTTAAATTCTTATATAATATTTTACAATTTTTATTGAATTCTAGATTAGGTAGTCCTGGACTATTAAGGACTAGTGAAGCCTATTACTTTTTTTTTTTTATTCTATTTTCAGTACTTTATCACGGGGGCAGCCATTTTGCCTGAGCTACTGTTAACAGCATTTATACATATGCTTTACAGTACCCACATGAACAGATGAACAGGAGATGTCCATTGACTTCTATGGGAGAATTTTCAAGGCATATTCTGAGTTGTGCAGAGATTATTGTGCAGGGAAGGGGAGTAGAAAAGCTGTAAATAACAATCACTATTTTTGAATGGTGCAGTATTGTTTTATCTATACACAGGTGGTATATGTTATTGTAATGCTGCCTGTGATGATAATGAGATGACTACTAAAAAATATTCTCTATAGAACAGGAAGTGTTAGCATATTTCTAGGCCACTGTGTAAACTACAGGAATTTAGGATTTGTTTTGCATTTAGACACATTAAAAGGATATGTCCTTTGACTTTTATGAGAGTTTTCAAGGCATGCTCTGTGAGTTGTCCAGAGTTTAGTTATCATAATCCTGCCTGTGATGATAATGAAATGACTGCTAATAAATAATCTGTGTTGGCATATTTTTGGGCCACTGAGAAAACTGCAAGAATAACCACCAAAAATTCTTAAAATTATGTTTCACATAAAAACTCGATCTAAACAAAAGGTAATTTGGTGACACATTCCTTTTAGGGCTCATGCAAACGACCATATGTATTTTGCGGTCTGCGAAAAATGGATCCGCAAAAAATACAGATGACATCTGTGTGCATTCCGTATTTTGTGGAACGGAACAGCTGGACCCTAATAGAACAGTCTTATCCTTGTCCGTAATGCGGACAATAATAGGACATGTTCTATTTTTTTGCGGAACAGAAATACGGACATACAGAAACGGAATGCACACAGAGTACTTTCTGGGTTTTTTTGCAGACCCATTGAAATGAATGGTTCTGCAAAAAAAAAACGGAACGGACACAAAGAAAATACATTTGTGTGCATGAGCCCTAGGAAGGTTTCATTGTATTATATATGTCTGTTATGTCAGGCATGAACACTATCAAAATAACTAGCTTTAAAGTGGTTTTCCAAGAGTTTTATACTGATGATCTATCCTCTGGATAGCTCACCATTATGTCATGTGAGCGCCGCTGCCTTCTCTCTGCGTTTCCTCGGTTGAATCATGACACATTCATCGATCATGTGGCTAAGAAGCAGCTCAACCCCATTCAAGTGAATCTGGCTGAGCGTGATACTAAGGACAACAGCTATACAATGTACGGCGCTGTGCTTGGTGAGTTGTGAGAAAGCAGTGGCGCGAACAGAAGCGCCGCTGCCTTCTTAAAATAGCTGATCGGCCAGGGTCCCAGATGTCGGACCCCCACTGATCAGATACTGATTACTAGAGATGAGTGAGTAGTGAAATATTCGAAAGTTCGAAATTCGATTCGAATAGACCGCGATATTCGACTATTCGACCGAATATCGAATCCCATTAAAGTCTATGGGAAAAAAATGCTCGCCACTTGGAAATCTCAATTCGACCACTTGGAGGTCACCAAGTCCACCCTGAAACCTCAGAAAAGGATGCCAAAACTGCTGGAATGCAACTGGGACAGCAGGGGAAGCATGTCTGGGTGCATATAACGCGCCCAAGTCGCACTATTACGCCACTATCACAGCCTCTCAACAATACACTCCAAAGACAATGTAACCTCTCTGTAAAGTGAGACCATACAAGGAAACCTTCTTTCCTCTACATTGCCATGGACCCCAAGCCAAACTAGACAAAAAAGAAGATAAAATTCTGCACCCCTTAAAATCACGTTGCCTATGACAACCACAGATGGCATAGGTAAGGGGGAAAGCAATCAAGCCATCACTATTTTTCCCTCTGTGCCATCCCTGCCTTGCCCAGGCACATGTCCCAAAACATCATCCACGCCCGAGTAACACGGTTACTGCAAAAGGCCATTTGACCACCAACACTTTGGTTTGAGGCCGGGGATGCTACATCTCCCTGACGGCACACTGGGTGAATGTTGTGGAGGCGGGGACGGGCAAACCTGCTACCCCCACCCAAGTTTTGGGCCTTGGTTCTGTCTGGATTTCCGCAACCCTTACAGACAGCTCGGCAAACCCCTCCTTCTCCTTCTAGATTTGTTAAATCTGTCCACCACCCAGTCAAGTCCACAAAGTCCAGTCTCGTCGATAGCCTGCAGAAACTGCAGGGACCTCACTCTGACCCTCCTTCCTCCCACCCTGCCCAATGTTATCAACCAAGTGTTCCCACCCATGCAAGAATCGCAGGAGCTATCTGAGGATTTTGTTTGTTCTGATGCCCAAACACTGGAGCAAGCTCCATCTCTAGCTGATGGTGGTGTGGAACGGGCACTAAAGTGTAAAATGATTAGGGACGATGATGAGACACAGTTGCCAGCAAGGGAGGCTGTTGGAGCAAAGTGAGGCAGTGTAAGAGGAGGTGGTTGAGTATGACGAAGTCAGTGACCCGACCTGGCCCAGTGTCATGTCCAGCAGGTAAAGCAGTGGGGATGTTGAGGGATGCGTAGGACCGCAAAAGGCAGGAAGAGGCCGTGGGCTGGCCAGAGGCTCATGGAGAAGGCAGGCTAGAGCCCGCAGGGCCGCATCTCTTCCCTATAACAGGCCCCCACACAAAGCTCTCCCATCGAGGGCTCTTAGGTCCTTGTTGTGAAAATATTTTAATGAGTGCGCAAAGTTAGCTTGAGGTGAGCCCTCGAAAAAATTATATGGAGGCCCAAGAGGTGAGCCCTCGAAAAAATTATGTGGAGGCCCAAGAGGTGAGCCCTCGAAAAAATTAAGTGGAGGCCAAAGAGGTGAGACCTCTTAAAAATTGTATTAAGGCCCAAGAGGTGAGCCATAATAAAAATTGTTTGTAGGCCGAAGAGGTGAGACCTCTTAAAAATTGTTTGTAGGCCCAAGAGGTGAGACCTCTTAACAATTGTATTAAGGCCCAAGAGGTGAGCCATAATAAAAATTGTTTGTAGGCCCAAGAGGTGAGACCTCTTAAAAATTGTTTGTAGGCCCAAGAGGTGAGGCATGAGAAAAATTGTTTGTAGGCCCAAGAGGTGAGACCTCTTAAAAATTATGTGGAGGCCAAAGAGGTGAGACCTCTTAAAAATTGTTTGTAGGCCCAAGAGGTGAGCCATGAGAAAAATTGTTTGTAGGCCCAAGAGGTGAGACCTCTTAAAAATTGTTTGTAGGCCCAAGAGGTGAGGCATGAGAAAAATTGTTTGTAGGCCCAAGAGGTGAGACCTCTTAAAAATTATGTGGAGGCCAAAGAGGTGAGACCTCTTAAAAATTGTTTGTAGGCCCAAGAGGTGAGCCATGAGAAAAATTGTTTGTAGGCCCAAGAGGTGAGACCTCTTAAAAATTATATGGAGGCCCAAGAGGTGAGCCCTCGAAAAAATTAAGTGGAGGCCAAAGAGGTGAGACCTCTTAAAAATTGTATTAAGGCCCAAGAGGTGAGCCATAATAAAAATTGTTTGTAGGCCCAAGAGGTGAGACCTCTTAAAAATTGTTTGTAGGCCCAAGAGGTGAGCCATGAGAAAAATTGTTTGTAGGCCCAAGAGGTGAGACCTCTTAAAAATTATGTGGAGGCCAAAGAGGTGAGACGTCTTAAAAATTGTTTGTAGGCCCAAGAGGTGAGACCTCTTAACAATTGTATTAAGACCCAAGAGGTGAGCCATAATAAAAATTGTTTGTAGGCCCAAGAGGTGAGACCTCTTAAAAATTGTTTGTAGGCCCAAGAGGTGAGACCTCTTAAAAATTGTATTAAGGACCAAGAGGTGAGCCATAATAAAAATTGTTTGTAGGCCCAAGAGGTGAGACCTCTTAAAAATTGTTTGTAGGCCCAAGAGGTGAGCCATGAGAAAAATTGTTTGTAGGCCCAAGAGGTGAGACCTCTTAAAAATTATGTGGAGGCCAAAGAGGTGAGACCTCTTAAAAATTGTTTGTAGGCCCAAGAGGTGAGCCATGAGAAAAATTGTTTGTAGGCCCAAGAGGTGAGACCTCTTAAAAATTGTTTGTAGGCCCAAGAGGTGAGCCATAAATATATATTTTTTTTTTTTACGGAGCAATTCTACGGCGGTTAAGGAGGAGGAGGAGGAGGTGGAGGAGGTCATGGCACTTCATACAGATGGCACTTCACTTTTGGCTGCTTTCCACTGTTGGAGAAGCAAAGTCCGGGTCAATCCACTTGCTGTTCATTTTGATTAGCGTCAGCCTGTCGGCACTGTCGGTTGACAGGCGGCTGCGCTTATCGGTTATAATGCCCCCGGCTGCGCTGAACACCCTTTCTGATAGCACGCTGGCGGCAGGGCAGGCAAGCACCTCCAAGGCGTACAGGGACAGTTCCAGCCACGTGTCCAACTTGGAGACCCAGTAAGTGTAGGACGCCGAGGGATCGGGGAGGACAGGGTTATGGTCTGCCAGGTACTCCCGCAACATCCGCCGATACTTGTCCCTCCTGCTGATAGCGGGCCCCGCAGTGATGGAAGTTGCACGAGGGGGTGCCATGAACGTGTCCCACACCTTGGAGAGTGCTCCCCTGGTGGCTGTTGGCCTGATCGATGTTGTGGGACTCTGGGAGACCCTCTCCTCTCTGCCGCCAGCGATGGTGGGTGGGAAAATCTCCATCATGTTCTGCACGAGTTCCCTCTGGTATTCCAGCAATCGATTCATCCTCTCCTCTACCGGAATAAAAGAGGAGACGTTATCTTTATACCGGGGGTCCAGGAGTGCGAAGACCCAGTACAGTTTGTTCTCCACTATCCGGACAACACGTGTGTCCCGGGAAAAGCAGCCCAGCATGAAGTCAGCCATGTGTGCCAGACTCTGAATAGGCATGACCTCACTGCCCCCACCAGAAGGATCACTTGCCATTTCCTCCTCTTCCTCTTCCGCCTCCTCTCCGCCCCATCCGCGCTGAACCAATGGGACGCACACAGCCTGACTGCTACCCTCGCCGCCAGCATCCGCCTCCTCTTCCACAGCCACCTCCACGTCGTCCTCCTCATCCTCCTCCTCCTCCTGCAACTGCCACCGAGAAGCAGACAAAAGTGTGGTCTGACTGTGTAGCTCCGTTGCGTCTCCTCCTACCCCCGTCTCCTCTGCGTGCAATGCGTTCTCCCTTATTGCGATGAGCGATTCTTTAAGGACGCATAGGAGCGGGATGGTTACGCTCACTATAGCGTCCTTGCTGCTGACCTTCTTGGTGGACTCCTCAAAGATACGCAGTACATCGCATATGTCTGCCATCCATGGCCACTCGTGGTTGGCAAACTGAGGGAGCTGAGTTGGAGGCACGCGTGGATTCATAATCTGGTACTCCATCAATGCTCTCTGCTGCTCACACACCCTGGCCAACATGGAATAGGTGGAATTCCAGCGAGTGGGCAGGTCGCACAACAGCCGATGTTCAGGCAAATGGAGGCGTTGCTGGAGTTTTTTTAAGCTAGCAGCAGCTACAGTTGACTTCCGAAAGTGAGCGCACAAGCGCCGCACTTTCACCAGTAGCTCTGCCAGGTTGGGGTAAGTCTTTAGAAATTTTTGGACTACCAGATTAAAAACATGGGCCAGGCATGGTACGTGATTGAGTTCGGCAAGCTCCAGAGCCACCACCAGGTTACGGCCGTTATCGCACACGACCATGCCTGGTCCTAGCTGCAGCGGCGACAGCCACATCTCCGTCTGCTGCAATATGGCGTCCCTCACCTCTGGGGCGCTGTGCTTCCTGTCGCCCAAGCTGATGAGCTTAAGCACCGCCTGCTGACGTCTCCCCGCGCCAGTGCTGCAACGCTTCCAGCTAGCGGCTGAGGGCGATGTTAAGGCAGAGGAGGAGGAGGTGGAGGAGGAAGAGGAGGGGGGTTTATCAGAACCCGTGCTGGCAATCTTGGGCGGGGGTGGTAGGTAGGCCGTCTCTGTTTGCGACCCCGTCCCCGCTTCCACAACATTCACCCAGTGTGCCGTCAAAAAAATGTATCGTCCCTGGCCGCAAGCGATTGTCCACGAGTCGGTGGTCAAGTGGACCTTTGCGCTGACTGCGTACCTCAGGGCCCGCCTGATGTTATGCGACACGTGCTGGTGCAGGGCGGGGACGGCACTCCGGGAAAAGTAGTGGCGGCTGGGGACGGAATAGCGAGGTGCGGCAGCCGCCATCAGGTCGCGGAAGGCCTGCGTCTCCACAAGCCTAAACGGCAACATCTCCAGGGCCAGCAGTTTGGAGATGTGGCAGTTTAAGGCTTGGGCTTGGGGGTGACTCGAGGCGTACTTCCGCCTGCGGTCAAACGCCTGCGAGATGGACAGTTGATGGGACGAGGAGTGTGAAGGTGCAGGCGAAGATGCAGGGGAAGGGGAGGCTGAAGGAGAAGGCCCCAAAGTAGCCGAGGCAGAGGCAGATGTGGAGGTGTCCTGGCTGGAGGTCTGGACCGCAGTGGCAGCACACAACAAAGGGGAAGAGGCAGTGGCAGGAAGACCTTGCGCAGGTTGTATTGCGTTTGCTCTCTCCCACTCAGCCCAGTGCTTGACTTCCAAGTGACGCCGCATGCCTGAGGTTGTCATATTGCTCTTCTCAGAGCCCCTACTCAGTTTTGAGTGGCAGAGTGTGCAAACCGCGCTCAGTTTGTCATCCGCACAACCATTAAAAAATCTCCACACCACAGAAGTACGAGGCCTCGATGGGGGAGCTTCGCGCGACTGCCTGCTGCCGGGAACAGCTTCGGCCCTTCTGGCTGTGGCCTCACTTCTCTGTCTGGACTGTCCTCTGCCTCTTGACATCCCTCTGCCTGTGGACATCCCTCTGCCTCTGGACATCCCTCTGCCTCTGGACATCCCTCTGCCTCTGCCTCATCCCCTCCATTGCACCACCTGTTCACACTGCTCAGGCCTCAACAGCGGTGTAACCCACCCCCTGCTTAACTGTCCCATAAAGGCAGGGATTTTGGATGAGCGGAATCCTGGCTGCCCCTCACCAGCACGCATTGTATCCCCACTGTCTTCAACAAGGCCCCCAACAGCATTTCCGCGCCCCTGTCCTCGTCCACGTCCAATTTCGCTAGCCCTCCGCATTTTTTTTTTTTGTTACAATATCTGGCGTACACAGCCGTGTACTAACAGGTCAGACGGTGTGTATTAACACCACGTATATACAAGATTTTTGCAAGCACGCAGAACGCACAGTACAGGTGCCAAATAAAATGCCTTTTTTTAAATATTTCTAGGTACACAGCCGTGTACTAACAGGTCAGACGGTGTGTATTAACACCACGTATATAAAATACTTTTGCAAGCACGCAGAACGCACAGTACAGGTGCCAAATAAAATGCCTTTTTTTAATATTTCTAGGTACACAGCCGTGTACTAACAGGTCAGACGGTGTGTATTAACACCACGTATATAAAATAATTTTGCAAGCACGCAGAACGCACAGTACAGGTGCCAAAAAATGCCTTTTTTTTAATATTTCTAGGTACACAGCCGTGTACTAACAGGTCAGACGGTGTGTATTAACACCACGTATATAAAATAATTTTGCAAGCACGCAGAACGCACAGTACAGGTGCCAAATAAAATGCCTTTTTTTAATATATTTCTAGGTACACAGCCGTGTACTAACAGGTCAGACGGTGTGTATTAACACCACGTATATACAAGATTTTTGCAGGCACGCAGAACGCACAGTACAGGTGCCAAATAAAATGCCTTTTTTTTTAATATTTCGAGGTACACAGCCGTGTACTAACAGGTCAGACGGTGTGTATTAACACCACGTATATACAAGATTTTTGCAAGCACGCAGAACGCACAGTACAGGTGCCAAATAAAATGCCTTTTTTTATATATTTCTAGGTACACAGCCGTGTACTAACAGGTCAGACGGTGTGTATTAACACCACGTATATAAAATAATTTTGCAAGTACGCAGAATGCACAGTACAGGTGCCAAATAAAATGCCTTTTTATATATATATTTCTAGGTACACAGCCTTGTACTAAAAGGTCAGACGGTGTGTATTAACACCACGTATATACAAGATTTTTGCAGGCACGCAGAACGCACAGTACAGGTGTCAAATAAAATGCCCTTTTTTTATATATTTCTAGGTACACAGCCTTGTACTAACAGGTCAGACGGTGTGTATTAACACCACGTATATAAAATAATTTTGCAAGCACGCAGAACGCACAGTATAGGTGCCAAATAAAATGCCTTTTTTTAAATATTTCTAGGTACACATCCGTGTACTAACAGGTCAGACGGTGTGTATTAACACCACGTATATAAAATAATTTTGCAAGCACGCAGAACGCACAGTACAGGTGCCAAATAAAATGCCTTTTTTTAAAAATATTTCTAGGTACACAGCCTTGTACTAACAGGTCAGACGGTGTGTATTAAAACCACGTATATAAAATAATTTTGCAAAAACGCAGAACGCACAGTACAGGTGCCAAATAAAATGCCTTTTTTATATATTTCTAGGTACACAGCCGTGTACTAACAGGTCAGACGGTGTGTATTAACACCACGTATATACAAGATTTTTGCAGGCACGCAGAACGCACAGTACAGGTGCCAAATAAAATGCCTTTTTTTTTTATATTTCTAGGTACACAGCCGTGTACTAACAGGTCAGACAGTGTGTATTAACACCACGTATATACAAGATTTTTGCAAGCACGCAGAACGCACAGTACAGGTGCCAAATAAAATGCCTTTTTTTTTTATATTTCTAGGTACACAGCCGTGTACTAACAGGTCAGACGGTGTGTATTAACACCACGTATATAAAATAATTTTGCAAGCACGCAGAACGCACAGTACAGGTGCCAACTAAAATGCCTTTTTTTTATATATATTTCTAGGTAAACAGCCTTGTACTAACAGGTCAGACGGTGTGTATTAACACCACGTATATACAAGATTTTTGCAAGCACGCAGAACGCACAGTACAGGTGCCAAATAAAATGCCTTTTTTTATATATTTCTAGGTACACAGCCTTGTACTAACAGGTCAGACGGTGTGTATTAACACCACGTATATAAAATAATTTTGCAAGCACGCAGAACGCACAGTACAGGTGCCAAATAAAATGCCTTTTTTTTATATATTTCTAGGTACACAGCCGTGTACTAACAGGTCAGACGGTGTGTATTAAAACCACGTATATAAAATAATTTTGCAAAAACGCAGAACGCACAGTACAGGTGCCAAATAAAATGCCTTTTTTTTTAATATTTCTAGGTACACAGCCGTGTACTAACAGGTCAGACAGTGTGTATTAACACCATATATATAAATAATTTTGCAAGCACGCAGAACGCACAGTACAGGTGCCAAATAAAATGCCTTTTTTTATATATTTCTAGGTACATAGCCGTGTACTAACAGGTCAGACGGTGTGTATTAACACCACGTATATACAAGATTTTTGCAGGCACGCAGAACGCACAGTACAGGTGCCAAATAAAATGCCTTTTTTTTATATTTCTAGGTACACAGCCGTGTACTAACAGGTCAGACGGTGTGTATTAACACCACGTATATACAAGATTTTTGCAGGCACGCAGAACGCACAGTACAGGTGCCAAATAAAATGCCTTTTTTTTATATTTCTAGGTACACAGCCGTGTACTAACAGGTCAGACGGTGTGTATTAACACCATGTACATAAAATAATTTTGCAAGCACGCAGAACGCACAGTACAGGTGCCAAATAAAATGCCTTTTTTTAAATATTTCTAGGTACACAGCCGTGTACTAACAGGTCAGACGGTGTGTATTAACACCACGTATATAAAATAATTTTGCAAGCACGCAGAACGCACAGTACAGGTGCCAAATAAAATGTCTTTTTTTATATATTTCTAGGTACACAGCCGTGTACTAACAGGTCAGACGGTGTGTATTAACACCACGTATATACAAGATTTTTGCAGGCACGCAGAACGCACAGTACAGGTGCCAAATAAAAGGCCTTTTTTTTTTATATTTCTAGGTACACAGCCGTGTACTAACAGGTCAGACGGTGTGTATTAACACCACGTATATAAAATAATTTTGCAAGCACGCAGAACGCACAGTACAGGTGCCAAATAAAAGGCCTTTTTTTAATATTTCTAGGTACACAGCCTTGTACTAACAGGTCAGACGGTGTGTATTAACACCACGTATATACAAGATTTTTGCAGGCACACAGAACGCACAGTACAGGTGCCAAATAAAATGCTTTTTTTATATATTTCTAGGTACACAGCCTTGTACTAACAGGTCAGACGGTGTGTATTAACACCACGTATATACAAGATTTTTGCAGGCACGCAGAACGCACAGTACAGGTGCCAAATAAAAGGCCTTTTTTTTTTATATTTCTAGGTACACAGCCGTGTACTAACAGGTCAGACGGTGTGTATTAACACCACGTATATAAAATAATTTTGCAAGCACGCAGAACGCACAGTACAGGTGCCAAATAAAAGGCCTTTTTTTAATATTTCTAGGTACACAGCCTTGTACTAACAGGTCAGACGGTGTGTATTAACACCACGTATATACAAGATTTTTGCAGGCACGCAGAACGCACAGTACAGGTGCCAAATAAAATGCCTTTTTTATATATATTTCTAGGTACACAGCCTTGTACTAACAGGTCAGACGGTGTGTATTAACACCACATATATACAAGATTTTTGCAGGCACGCAGAACGCACAGTACAGGTGCCAAATAAAATGCCTTTTTTTTTATATATTTCTAGGTACACAGCCTTGTACTAACAGGTCAGACGGTGTGTATTAACACCACGTATATACAAGATTTTTGCAGGCACGCAGAACGCACAGTACAGGTGCCAAATAAAAGGCCTTTTTTTTAAATATTTCTAGGTACACAGCCGTGTACTAACAGGTCAGACGGTGTGTATTAACACCACGTATATACAAGATTTTTGCAAGCACGCAGAACGCACAGTACAGGTGCCAAATAAAATGCCTTTTTTTTTATATTTCTAGGTACACAGCCGTGTACTAACAGGTCAGACGGTGGGTATTTACTTCTGGTATACAAAAAGGGTATTGCAGGCACACAGAACCCAGAACACTAGAGCCAAAGAAACTGTATTTAAAAAAAAAAAATGTACACAGCCATATACTGCCAGAAGATCAGATGGTGCATATACACACTAGGTATATAACAGGGTTTTGCAGCCAAAAAGAACACAGAACAGTAGTGCCAAATATAGTTTGGTATGTAGCAGAGCACCTAATACACCACTAATGCCTCTCTCTGTCCCTACTCCAGCAGCTATCCCTGAATACAGCAGCCGTTCTCTGCAGAGTGTATATGGTAGTAAAGCTATCACTGTACTGCACTATAGTAGCCCTGATAAGGGCTTTTAATCACGCTCCTGCCTGTCCAACAGCTAAAACCTATCTCTCCCTTCTCCAGCCTCTGTCCCTGACTAAGTTCACGCAGCATATGCGAACGAGCAGGAAGAGCTGAGTTTTTATGATTCGAGGTCACGTGGTTTTTCCAGCCAATCCATGTAGACGCCGTTTTCGCGCTGCCAGCGTGCTCCGCGGGCCTGTCATACCCCCCCTGCATGGTGATTGGTGGAAAAAAAGTGCCAGGGAAGGTGGGAGGGGAAACAAATTCTAAGTGCGCCATCGCCGTTATACTCGATCGAAATCGAGTATGCCGAATAGCGTAGTATTCGATCGAATACCTGCTCGATCGAACACTACTCGCTCATCTCTACTGATTATTTATCCAGTAGGATGGGTCATCAGTAAAAAAAATCTCGGAAAACCCTTTTAATTCACAATTGTTCATTTTCGTATCTTAAAGACTACTTTACTATTTCCTATTATGCAGATTGCAGCTACATCTAAGCACATATAAATTCCTCAGAAAGCAGAATGACACTAATAGGATATTTATGGACTTCAAAGGGATGGAGGCAAAAATAGCCTCATTAACTACTCTCTTTAATTTCTATGGGAGTAATAAAACATTGTACTGAAACACTTCATTAGCTGCTAAGGTAAGGAAGAGAAAAGCGCTGCCATCCTATTAGCCTTGAATTCAGCTTAATTGTATTTCTTTTTCTTGTCTATGGGCAGAAATCAATTCAATGTGAAAGAAAACAGATCATCCTTAAGATTCTGCTACATGTGTGACATCTGGAGACAAAATAATGAATGACATTAATATTAACCCCTTATGGGCCTTGTGATTTTCTGTTTTTGCCTTTTCATTTTGTTTTTGTTTCCCTGCCCTACCGATGCCATAACTTTTTTCCAAATCGTCCATGTTGATGAAATTTTCCATGATGGCACCGTAGGGGTTAAATACATTTATTTTAATAATACTTTCATTTTGTAATACGAGGGTGCAAATGATCTTTAAATTTTTTTTTTTATTGTTTATTTATTTTTTATTTTTATTATGGGGAAAGGAGGTTGATTTGAATTGAATTTAATAAAAAATTGAATTACTTTTTTACCCTTTTATTAAGCCCTTTTTAGGGTCTTTGACATGCAATCCTTAGATCATTTGTCACTTACATTGCAATGCATTAATATTGCATTGAAACCCACTTGTGCTATTTTCCTATGGACTTCTCACTAGGAACTACAGCTCTATTAGCCTGGAACTCTTCAGTGAGATAATGAGAGAATGAACAGCTTCCCTGATCTCCACTTGGGGAAACTGTTCAGGACCTGGGAGCATGGGGAATGTCACCTCAGTAGACCGTGAGGGGTTAAATGTCTGAGATTGGCATTGTCGCCAATCACAGACATAAGCCATGAGTGTGTACTGTTTAAAACAGCAGGAAGCTAGTGGCTATAAAGCCTGCTGCTCTTACGAGTGGGTGCCATTTTTAAAGGCCAGACTTCCTCCGTACATTTATGGCAGAAGTCCAGAAAGGGTTAAAGCAAGGTAAAAAAAAACTGACATTATTCATTATTCCATTAGAAATGCATTGGTTAGTGCAGGGTAGTTCTCTGTATGATAAACTGTTCTGTATCAATTCTTCATGATTTAAAGATCTCTGCACATGATAGTTACACACAGTGTCAGACGGGGGTGCCTAGGGCCCACCAGTGGAAATGATTCTAGGGGCCCACCCTACAGATACCAAAAAGAAATATTACTTATTACAATATTACATTTTTTGGGCACATGAATATTTGCAGTTTAGCACACAATACAGTGTGCAAAAC
The DNA here is from genome assembly GCA_900303285.1 of Rhinella marina. Classification (NCBI taxonomy): domain Eukaryota; kingdom Metazoa; phylum Chordata; class Amphibia; order Anura; family Bufonidae; genus Rhinella; species Rhinella marina. The sequence goes on from ONZH01005659.1 coordinate 49,160, forward strand.
AGAATGGTATTGTGCACTGCTCGATATAAAATTGTTTCTCATTAAGCAGCTCCTTGTAGTTGATATCCTAATCTGTAAAGGTCCTTTTACACAGGGTGATAAAGCAGGAGATTGTTGGGAAGGAAGCGTTTCTTCCCAACAATTGTCTGCTCTTTAACGGAGAAGAACGCTGTATTTACATGCAGTCATCTTCATTGTATGGGGAGCAGTGATCACTAGTGTAATTGTTCTTCCCCATACTGACTATTTGTTTGCCAGCAGCAGATCGTGATTACACAGCACAATCTACTTCCAGTAAATGATAATTTTTATGCGCTCATAAACTATCAAATTAAGGTACCTGATGAATGAGCGTTTCGTTCGTTCATCAGGTAATCAGCCTACATGGCATCCACCTCAGCCAGTACCCCCAAGAGCTACTACACTGAGCTACACTGTGACAATATGTCTATTTTTATTTTTTTACATAATAAAGCTTTTTTTTTAAAATCATGTTTCCATTTCTGAAAGCCATATATTTTTTATTTTAGTGCCAATCATCTTGTGTATGGGATCCTTTTTTGCAGGAAAAGTTGACATATTTATTGTTGCATTTTTTGGGCGCATATTATTTTTTGATCATTCAATATTACAGTTTTTTGGGGCAAGTGGACAAAAAAATGGCTGTTTTTTTTAATGGCATTCACATGAGGGGATAGGTCATGTCATATTTTTATAGAGCAGGTCGTTACAGACACGGCAATACCTATATGTCTTTTTTTTTTCTTTCTGTTAAAGGGGTTGTCTCATCTCAGACAATGGGGGCATATCACTAGTATATGCCTTCATTGTCTTATAGATGCTGGTCACACCACTGGGCCCACACCTATCTTGAGAACGGAGTCCCAAAAGTGGTGGAGGGTGCACTGCATATACACAACCACCCTCCATTCATTTTCTATGGGGCCGCCACAAATAGCCGTGTGCTTGTTTTTCGCAGGATGCGGTGACAGTTTGATTGGTACCATTTTGGAGTACATACGATTTTTAGATTGCTGGCATTAGACTTTTTTTTGGGCAAGTTGACCAAAAAATGGCTGTTTTGGCACTGTTTTTATTTAGTTTTTTTATGGCATGCACCTGATGGGATAGATCATGTCATATTTTATAGGCACAGCGATACCTAATATATGTCTGTTTTTCTTTTTTTTTTGTTTCTGACTTTATTATGGGAAAGCTGTGTTTTGTCTACTTGAAACCTAGGTATCCTACAGGTTAATACTAAAAATATATATATATATATATATATATATATATATATATAACAAAAAATACTGTATTTTTTTACAATTACGTCTACAGCTCGTGTGAGGATTTATTTTTTTGAGGGGCTGATCTCTACTTTATATTGATACCGTATGTTGTGTATGACTTTTTTAGCAATATTTATTCAAATTTTTGTAGCATGCAATCATAATTGTCATATAAAATTACAGCATGTTGCAGGAAAACTACAACTCCCAGCAGGTCCAGAAGGTTTGCATATAATAGGGCATGCTAGGAGTTGTAATTTACAGAGGGGAATGCAGTAAAATGTGAAATTAGATTTTATTAAACTATAGATTTACCTATATTATACTGTCGTGGGGCAGCCTGTGATGTCCACCATTGAGTCACAGGCAGCTTCTGTTTCATGGGGACACAGCAGCACCACCAGTATGCCTGCACAGTCTGCACACTCAGCACCACAGTAAAGGCCTGTCGTCGCACTCTGCAGACTCCAGAATATGGGCGGGCTGCAGGGCACTTTTAGGGGGCAGGGTGCGTGCGTGCAGCTCAGGGAGTAAGAAGGAAGAAAGCGCAGGCACCGCACCTCACGTATCAAGAGGCGGGGCCCTCCGACCACTGAAACATGGCAGTGCCAGCATAATTGCACGGCAAGTTAAGTGGCAAGATGATCATGACAGTCAAGATCATCTCGCCACCTTCTATATGTCTGTGTAGCTCTGTTATTGAAGCGGCAGGCAGCGGTGCTTGCCAGCAGAAAGCTGGGGCTGCCTGCCGCTGCTGATTAATATGTAGACTGTAGCTAGGTAGGGGCCCACCGAGGATTTACCCCGCTCCCTGGTGGGCCGGTCCGAGCCTGGTTACACAAATGCCTGGATCATTATAGAGCTCTGACAACTGTACTGTAGCAACATGTACTGTGTTCATCAGATTATAACAACAGATTTTTATCCATTGGAAGTGAACAATGATTGAATGGCATGAAGAAAAGATCTTGAAAACCATGAGTAATGCAGAAAAGACATTTACTAGAAAATGGTGTAATGTTTCATCATACAATGGATGACTATGAGACTGTGATATACATTTGGCATATACATAGGGAACGCTTGGATGTGCCTATCATTGTGCAAAATATGCCAAAATGCAAGTTGACTTCTTTTTTAATATAGAGGATCCAATTAAAAAAATATATAGCCTTTCAAATGCACGTATACACTTATTGGCAATGTGATTGCTAGAAGCAATGCTTGAGCCTCATGAACAAGTCCTAGGCATAAAATTCTGATCACATGAATGTATAAATTCAAAATGTGTATTTCAATACATTGTTTATACCTAGTATAGGTAGATTTACTATATTCAGAGACTGTAAAAGAATACAGATTTGTTTCTATATTTAGAGCATACGTACAGTAATATATTAATAATTAATATTATACTTGATGTCTCAAAAGTAAGGAAACACCAGTACAAAATAAATACTGTTTGGCAGATCGTAATCTAATGAACGAACATGCTTGTCATGCAGAGAGTACCAACCAACGCCACCCAAGCAGGGCACCCATTGCCTACAATGCAGTTGCCAAACCAAGAAGTTTCGGAACTGCAACGTAGGTAATGGAAGACCTCTCTGGGTGGCGTTGTATCTTTAGTAATGACATGTGTGCTTGAGTTAACACCATACTTCGCCTGTACAGAAGAAAAATGATTATTTTAACATGGGAAAGGATAAAATTACATTAACAAGAAGCACACAGAAATGTTTTTCTGATGGAATTATCTATTAGTTTCAAACCTTAACATTAGGTATTCCCATCTCACAAATGTAGTTTGTATAGTTAGATATAGCTATAATAATATTATTACTAATAGGATGTATTTATATAAAATGCACCGTTTAGAAGATTTGCCTATATGTATTTCCATTGTCCCATACACATCAGTCAGGCCGTTGCCCTTAGTTACGACCACCACAGCCATGTAGTAGTGGTGGCCGGCCTCCTCCTTTTCAAACCCGCTCTGAGGTAACTGCTGTATTGTGAACGCACATCGCATCAGCATGCGCAGACACATCTTAGGATTGTAGCATTTTTGTCTGCGCTTCCAAAACGCAGAGAAACGGATCCTGTTCCAAGATCAATTCATCTCTATGGAGCAGGATCCATTTATAAAGGTTGCGTTTTGGACGGATCCTGACCTTTGCATTTTGGACTGGTAGCTTCCAAAACGCAGATGTGAAAGTACCCTAAGATGTGTCTCTGCATGCTCCGCAAGCCACCTGGGAGACACACCAAGCATGTGGAAGAAGGTGCTTTGGTCAGATGAAACCAAAATCGAACTTTTTGGAAACAATGCAAAACGATATGTTTGGCATAAAAGCAACACAGCTCATCACCCTGAACACACCATCCCCACTGTCAAACATGGTGGTGGCAACATCATGGTTTGGGCCTGCTTTTCATCAGCAGGGACAGGGAAGATGGTTAAAATTGATGGGAAGATGGATGGAGCCAAATACAGGACCATTCTGGATGAAAACCTTTTGGAGTCTGCAAAAGACCTGAGACTAGGATGGAGATTTATCTTCCAACAAGACAATGATCCCAAACATAAAACAAAATCTACAATGGAATGGTTCAAAAATAAACCTATCCAGGTCTTATAAAGGCCAAGTCAAAGTCCAAGAGCTGAAAACTGCTGTTCACAAACGCTCTCCATCCAACCTCAAAGAGCTCAAGCTGTTTTGCAAGGAAGAATGGGCAAGAATTTCAGTCTCTAGATGTGCAAAACTGATGGAGACATACCCCAAGAGACATGAAGCTGTAATTGCAGCAAAATGTGGCGCAACAAAGTATTAATGCAAGGGCGCCGAATAATTTTGCACACCCCACAGTTTTATTATTACAAAAAAAGTTTAAATGATCCAATAAATTCCGTTCCACTTCACAATTGTGACCCACTTGTTGTTGATTCTTCACCAAAAATTTAAAATGTTATATCTTTTTGTTTGAAGCCTGAAATGTGGCAAAAGGTTGAAAAGTTCCAGGGGGCCGAATACTTTCACAAGGCACTGTAGTTATGTATGGAAATGATGGAGTTAACCAACTATGACAAAGCCCCTGCAGGAAGTTGATTTTGGATCCTGATCCGCCAGTAGCTCAGTCTAATTAGTAGTGTGTGAGCAGGTGAAGAGATAGCAAGGTCCATCTGCTGCACTCCTCACAAAACAGGATCAAAGAACCAGATAATCACCTTCTCTATGGATTATCTACTGAGGGAAAAATCTAACCATTTCTACAGTACTCGGGAAAGAGAGAGAGATAAAAGAAAGAACTGAGAAGGTCCAGAATCTGCATGGGCGAGTATTGGGGTCTGCCAGTAAGGTATTTGCTGTTCAAAGCTATATAGACTTTACTGCTTTTAGAGGGACATTACTGATATACCCTTCTTCACACTCGGACATGACCTGGTCAGTCATATCTTAAGGCCATCATTGCAAAAATCATATGGCCTGCAATAGATTCTGCAGAAAGAGGCTTAGAGAAGACAGAGAGGAAAGAACTGTGTTTTGACACCATTAGCTGTACTACAACTCCCATTCTGCACTTTAGTAAAGAGATATGTTTGTTTCTACCTCTGGCTCGATTACTGCACCATATACTGGCCATTGCTCCCTACACCTCCTGTTTTGCACCAGCACCAAACCTATAAAATCAAGGGTACCCCAACTACCATCAGACAGGATCCTCACCATCTTGGTGTGCCCCTAGGGAAGAAAGGCCCTGGCCCTAGGGAACATCGGTACTAGCATTGCAACTGTGATTGACTGCTACAGCCACTACCACTTCCATCCTCCGCATTGCTCCTTTTGGGCAAATTCAATATGGTGGCATTCAAGATGACCACACATTGCTGACATGACTTGCTAGAAATAGCAGTAGATTCCAGGACAGGAAAAGATACAATAATAATTATAGAGAAATCAGATGCCGATAGAATAAAACCATAGAAGGATAGAATTCTATGGGAGAGTTTGTGGGCATGCTCTATAACCCGTGCAGAGGTCAGTGTGCAGGGAAGGGGAAGATGCGAGCTATGACTATCATATTTTGTCCATGTGGATCCTTTGTTATCTGATTCCATCTTTATAATAGAGCTGTTATCTGTCATTGCAATCCTGCACAGTAGCAGTGCCCACATTATCAGCATGAAAAGTATGCTTGTCATGCTTGGCTACTGCACACTCATCTGCTGCTCTCTGGACAACTGGTTGGAAATAACTGAAGACAGTTGGGATTACAAGGCAATGGAGATGAATAATGTGGAGATACAATGTGAATAAACAGATCTGTTTGCGCTAGCTTCACATACCATGTAAAGAAGCTTGGGTGGCTGATAACTCGGTTTATGTGCTGCAGGGCCATATTTGTATGAAGCGTTGTCAGTACCAATGAGGTTTTGAGTTAAGATTAGGCTTAAGAAAAAGACAATTCCTAATATTTTGTCCCTCCAGACTATAAGACCCTTGGGTTGAAGCATTTGCTTTGCTCTGAATTTGTGGCTGACACGCAACCAAATTCCTTACAGAAACAGCTTTTTTTGATATGGGGATGTAGGTGAAAGAAATGTACTATTTGGTTTCAGCATTTACATAAAAATTGTAGTTCAATTCGTTTACTTAAAAACCAGCACTCAAAATCCAACAACATCCTACAATCTTATTTTCTTTGCAGTTGACCAAATGTTTGCTCTATCCCTTGGTGCTTCATCTGACTGGTTGTTTTTAAACCATATAGTCAAGTACAAGATATACATTACTACTAGAGATGAGCGAGTAGTGAAATATTCGAAAGTTCGAAATTCGATTCGAATAGACTGCGAAATTCGACTATTCGACCGGATATCGAATCCCATTAAAGTCTATGGGGAAAAAATGCTCGCCACTTGGAAATCTCAATTCGACCACTTGGAGGTCACCAAGTCCACCCTGGAACCTCAGAAAAGGATGCCAACACTGCTGGAATGCAACTGGGACAGCAGGGGAAGCATGTCTGGGTGCATATAACGCGCCCAAGTCGCACTATTACGCCACTATCACAGCCTCTCAACAATACACTCCAAACACAATCTAACCTCTCTGTAAAGTGAGACCATACAAGGAAACCTTCTTTCCTCTACATTGCCATGGACCCCAAGCCAAACTAGACAAAAAAAAAGATGAAATTCTGCACCCCTTAAAATCACGTTGCCTATGACAACCACAGATGGCATAGGCAAGGGGGAAAGCAAATAGACCCCACCCCTAATTGTCATTGTGTGTGTGTGTGAGATGTGGTCAGACATGTCTTCTTTAAAATGTAAAAACAACTCAAACACATGCAGAAGCCTTAAAATGCCCAAATTGTTGGCGCTAGAGATATCAGTGACCCGACCTGGCCCAGTGTCATGTCTAGCAGGTAAAGCAGTGGGGATGTTGAGGGATGCGTAGGACCGCAAAAGGAAGGAAGAGGCCGTGGGCTGGCCAGAGGCTCATGGAAAATTTTGTGGCGGCCCAAGAGGTGACACCTCTTAAAAATTATGTGGAGGCCCAAGAGGTGAGACCTCTTAAAAATTATGTGGAGGCCCAAGAGTTGACACCTCTTAAAAATTATGTGGAGGCCCAAGAGGTGAGACCTCTTAAACATTTTGCGCAGGCCCAAGAGGTGAGACCTCTTAAAAATTATGTGGAGGCCCAAGAGGTGAGACCTCTTAAACATTTTGTGGAGGCCCAAGAGGTGAGACCTCTTAAAAATTATGTGGAGGCCCAAGAGGTGAGACCTGTTAAAGATTTTGTGGAGGCCCAAGAGGTGAGACCTCTTAAAAATTATGTGGAGGCCCAAGAGGGGAGACCCGTTAAAAATTATGTGGAGGCCCAAGAGGTGACACCTCTTAAAAATTATGTGGAGGCCCAAGAGGTGAGACCTCTTAAAAATTATGTGGAGGCCCAAGAGGTGAGACCTCTTAAACATTTTGTGGAGGCCCAAGAGGTGAGACCTCTTAAACATTTTGTGGAGGCCCAAGAGGTGAGACCTCTTAAAAATTATGTGGAGGCCCAAGAGGTGAGACCTGTTAAAGATTTTGTGGAGGCCCAAGAGGTGAGACGTATTAAAAATTATGTGGAGGCCCAAGAGGGGAGACCTGTTAAAGATTTTGTGGAGGCCCAAGAGGTGAGACGTATTAAAAATTATGTGGAGGCCCAAGAGGGGAGACCCGTTAAAAATTATGTGGAGGCCCAAGAGGTGAGACCTGTTAAACATTTTGTGGAGGCCCAAGAGGTGAGACGTATTAAAAATTATGTGGAGGCCCAAGAGGTGAGACCTGTTAAACATTTTGTGGAGGCCCAAGAGGTGAGACGTATTAAAAATTATGTGGAGGCCCAAGAGGGGAGACCTCTTAAAAATTATGTGGAGGCCCAAGAGGTGAGACCTCTTAAACATTTTGTGCAGGCCCAAGAGGTGAGACCTCTTAAAAATTATGTGGAGGCCCAAGAGGTGAGACCTGTTAAAAATTATGTGGAGGCCCAAGAGGTGAGACCTGTTAAACATTTTGTGGAGGCCCAAGAGTTGACACCTCTTAAAAATTATGTGGAGGCCCAAGAGGTGAGACCTCTTAAACATTTTGCGCAGGCCCAAGAGGTGAGACCTCTTAAAAATTATGTGGAGGCCCAAGAGGTGAGACCTCTTAAACATTTTGTGGAGGCCCAAGAGGTGAGACCTCTTAAAAATTATGTGGAGGCCCAAGAGGTGAGACCTGTTAAAGATTTTGTGGAGGCCCAAGAGGTGAGACCTCTTAAAAATTATGTGGAGGCCCAAGAGGTGAGACCTCTTAAACATTTTGTGGAGGCCCAAGAGGTGAGCCATAAATATAAAAATTTTTCTGATTTACGGAGCAATTCTACGGCGGTTAAGGAGGAGGAGGAGGAGGTGGAGGAGGAAATGGCACTTCATACAGATGGCACTTCACTTTTGGCTGCTTTCCACGGTTGGAGAAGCAAAGTCCGGGTCAATCCACTTGCTGTTCATTTTGATTAGCGTCAGCCTGTCGGCACTGTCGGTTGACAGGCGGCTGCGCTTATCGGTGATAATGCCCCCGGCAGCGCTGAACACCCTTTCTGATAGCACGCTGGCGGCAGGGCAGGCAAGCACCTCCAAGGCGTACAGGGACAGTTCCAGCCACGTGTCCAACTTGGATTGCGAAGACCCAGTACAGTTTGTTCTCCACTATCCGGACAACACGTGTGTCCCGGGAAAAGCAGCCCAGCATGAAGTCAGCCATGTGTGCCAGACTCTGAATAGGCATGACGTCACTGCCCCCACCAGAAGGATCACTTGCCATTTCCTCCTCTTCCTCTTCCGCCTCCTCTCCGCCCCATCCGCGCTGAACCAATGGGACGCACACAGCCTGACTGCTACCCTCGCCGCCAGCATCCTCCTCCTCTTCCACAGCCACCTCCACGTCGTCCTCCTCCTCCTCATCCTCCTCCTCCTGCAACTGCCACCGTGAAGCAGACAAAAGTGTGGTCTGACTGTGTAGCTCCGTTGCGTCTCCTCCTGCCCCCGTCTCCTCTGTGTGCAATGCGTTCTCCCTTATTGCGATGAGGGATTCTTTAAGGACGCATAGGAGCGGGATGGTTACGCTCGGCCCTGCTGGCTGTGGCCTCACTTCTCTGTCTGAACTGTCCTCTGCCTGTGGACATCCCTCTGCCTGTGGACATCCCTCTGCCTGTGGACATCCCTCTGCCTGTGGACATCCCTCTGCCTGTGGACATGCCTCTGCCTGTGGACATCCCTCTGCCTGTGGACATTCCTCTGCCTGTGGACATCCCTCTGCCTCTTGCTGCCTTTTTCGGTGCTGCGCAGACCACCACCTCTCCACTGCTTTCCTCGCTGGACATCACCCTGGACCGGGTCAGTATCGGACAGTACAAAGCGGTGGTACATTTCATACTCCAGCCGTGGCCTGTTTTCATTCTCCCAATGCCTTGAGACATGTACTGAATGTAAATGAAGGTGTTGTAATCGCGTCTCTCTGTGACAATAGCTCGATACTATCAACTGCCAATTTTATTTTTAACTTTTTTTTTTTTTTAGCGAACAGTTTTTTTCAACTTACTGATGTTTTCCAGTCTCTGTTTGGAAACTTTCTATGACTTTTTTCGTACTGGGTGCATTTGGTATAAATATGCAGAGAGTTATTTATGGTTTAATCGCAGAACGATGCAAAGGGAAAGCGTCGTCTAAAGGAGAATCATTTACCTCAGATAATTCAACCAGCAACTATGGCCCCCAACAGCATTTCCGCGCCCCCGTCCTCGTCCACGTCCTATTCCGCTAGCCCCCCTCCGCATTTTATTTTTTTTTGGTTACAATATTTTGCCTTCACAGCCGTGAAATAATTTTGCAAGAGAACGCACAGTACAGTTGCCAATTATAAGGCCTAATATTTTAGAGTTCAAGGTACACAGCCGTGTACTAACTTTTCAGACGGTGGGTATTAACACCAGGTATTTAAAGAATTTTGCAAGAGAACGCACAGTACAGTTGCCAATTATAAGGCCTAATATTTTATAGTATAATTATGTGGAGGCCCAAGAGGTGAGACCTCTTAAAGATTTTGTGGAGGCCCAAGAGGTGAGACCTCTTAAAGATTTTGTGGAGGCCCAAGAGGTGAGACCTCTTAAAGATTTTGTGGAGGCCCAAGAGGTGAGACCTCTTAAAGATTTTGTGGAGGCCCAAGAGGTGAGACCTCTTAAAGATTTTGTGGAGGCCCAAGAGGTGAGACCTCTTAAAGATTTTGTGGAGGCCCAAGAGGTGAGACCTCTTAAAGATTTTGTGGAGGCCCAAGAGGTGAGACCTCTTAAAGATTTTGTGGAGGCCCAAGAGGTGAGACCTCTTAAAGATTTTGTGGAGGCCCAAGAGGTGAGACCTCTTAAAGATTTTGTGGAGGCCCAAGAGGTGAGACCTCTTAAAGATTTTGTGGAGGCCCAAGAGGTGAGACCTCTTAAAGATTTTGTGGAGGCCCAAGAGGTGAGACCTCTTAAAGATTTTGTGGAGGCCCAAGAGGTGAGACCTCTTAAAGATTTTGTGGAGGCCCAAGAGGTGAGACCTCTTAAAGATTTTGTGGAGGCCCAAGAGGTGAGACCTCTTAAAGATTTTGTGCAGGCCCAAGAGGTGAGACCTCTTAAAGATTTTGTGCAGGCCCAAGAGGTGAGACCTCTTGAAGATTTTGTGCAGGCCCAAGAGGTGAGACCTCTTAAAGATTTTGTGGAGGCCCAAGAGGTGAGACCTCTTAAAGATTTTGTGCAGGCCCAAGAGGTGAGACCTCTTAAAAATTATGTGGAGGCCCAAGAGGTGAGACGTATTAAAAATTATGTGGAGGCCCAAGAGGAGAGACGTGTTAAAAATTATGTGGAGGCCCAAGAGGTGAGACCTGTTAAAAATTATGTGGAGGCCCAAGAGGTGAGACCTGTTAAACCTTTTGTGGAGGCCCAAGAGGTGAGACCTGTTAAAAAGTTATGTGGAGGCCCAAGAGGTGAGCAATAAATATATACATTTTTCTTATTTACGGAGCAATTCTACGGCGGTTAAGGAGGAGGAGGAGGAGGTGGAGGAGGAAATGGCACTTCATACAGATGGCACTTCACTTTTGGCTGCTTTCCACTGTTAACCTCTTAAACCTTTTGTGGAGGCCCAAAAGGTGAGACCTGTTAAAAATTATGTGGAGGCCCAAGAGGTGAGACCTGTTAAAAATTATGAGGAGGCCCAAGAGGTGAGACCTCTTAAACATTTTGTGGAGGCCCAAGAGGTGACACCTCTTAAAGATTTTGTGGAGGCCCAAGAGGTGACACCTCTTAAAGATTTTGTGGAGGCCCAAGAGGTAAGACCTCTGAAAGATTATGTGGAGGCCCAAGAGGTGAGACCTCTTAAAAATTATGTGGAGGCCCAAGAGGTGAGACCTCTTAAACATTTTGTGCAGGCCCAAGAGGTGAGACCTCTTAAAAATTATGTGGAGGCCCAAGAGGTGAGACCTCTTAAAAATTATGTGGAGGCCCAAGAGGTGAGACCTCTTAAAAATTATGTGGAGGCCAAGAGGTGAGACCTCTTAAAAATTATGTGGAGGCCCAAGAGGTGAGACCTCTTAAAAATTATGTGGAGGCCCAAGAGGTGAGACCTCTTAAAAATTATGTGGAGGCCCAAGAGGTGAGACCTCTTAAAAATTATGTGGAGGCCCAAGAGGTGAGACCTCTTAAAAATTATGTGGAGGCCCAAGAGGAGAGCCATAAATATATATATATTTTTTTTTACGGAGCAATTCTACGGCGGTTAAGGAGGAGGAGGAGGAGGTGGAGGAGGAAATGGCACTTCATACAGATGGCACTTCACTTTTGGCTGCTTTCCACGGTTGGAGAAGCAAAGTCCGGGTCAATCCACTTGCTGTTCATTTTGATTAGCGTCAGCCTGTCGGCACTGTCGGTTGACAGGCGGCTGCGCTTATCGGTTATAATGCCCCCGGCTGCGCTGAACACCCTTTCTGATAGCACGCTGGCGGCAGGGCAGGCAAGCACCTCCAAGGCGTACAGGGACAGTTCCAGCCACGTGTCCAACTTGGAGACCCAGTAAGTGTAGGACGCCGAGGGATCGGGGAGGACAGGGTTACGGTCTGCCAGGTACTCCCGCAACATCCGCCGATACTTGTCCCTCCTGCTGATAGCGGGCCCCGCAGTGATGGAAGTTGCACGAGGGGGTGCCATGAACGTGTCCCACACCTTGGAGAGTGTTCCCCTGGTGGCTGTGGGCCTGATGGATGTTGTGGGACTCTGGGAGACCCTCTCCTCTCTGCCGCCAGCGATGGTGGGTGGGAAAATCTCCATCATGTTCTGCACGAGTTCCCTCTGGTATTCCAGCAATCGATTCGTCCTCTCCTCTACCGGAATAAAAGAGGAGACGTTATCTTTATACCGGGGGTCCAGGAGTGCGAAGACCCAGTACAGTTTGTTCTCCACTATCCGGACAACACGTGTGTCCCGGGAAAAGCAGCCCAGCATGAAGTCAGCCATGTGTGCCAGACTCTGAATAGGCATGACCTCACTGCCCCCACCAGAAGGATCACTTGCCATTTCCTCCTCTTCCTCTTCCGCCTCCTCTCCGCCCCATCCGCGCTGAACCAATGGGACGCACACAGCCTGACTGCTACCCTCGCCGCCAGCATCCTCCTCCTCTTCCACAGCCACCTCCACGTCGTCCTCCTCCTCCTCATCCTCCTCCTCCTGCAACTGCCACCGTGAAGCAGACAAAAGTGTGGTCTGACTGTGTAGCTCCGTTGCGTCTCCTCCTACCCCCGTCTCCTCTGCGTGCAATGCGTTCTCCCTTATTGCGATGAGCGATTCTTTAAGGACGCATAGGAGCGGAATGGTTACGCTCACTATAGCGTCCTCGCTGCTGACCTTCTTGGTGGACTCCTCAAAGATACGCAGTACATCGCATATGTCTGCCATCCATGGCCACTCGTGGTTGGCAAACTGAGGGAGCTGAGTTGGAGGCACGCGTGGATTATTAATCTGGTACTCCATCAATGCTCTCTGCTGCTCACACACCCTGGCCAACATGGAATAGGTGGAATTCCAGCGAGTCGGCAGGTCGCACAACAGCCGATGTTCAGGCAAATGGAGGCGTTGCTGGAGTTTTTTTAAGCTAGCAGCAGCTACAGTTGACTTCCGAAAGTGAGCGCACAAGCGCCGCACTTTCACCAGTAGCTCTGCCAGGTTGGGGTAAGTCTTCAGAAATTTTTGGACTACCAGATTAAAAACGTGGGCCAGGCATGGTACGTGATTGAGTTCGGCAAGCTCCAGAGCCGCCACCAGGTTACGGCCGTTATCGCACACGACCATGCCTGGTCCTAGCTGCAGCGGCGACAGCCACATCTCCGTCTGCTGCAATATGGCGTCCCTCACCTCTGGGGCGCTGTGCTTCCTGTCGCCCAAGCTGATGAGCTTTAGCACCGCCTGCTGACGTCTCCCCGCGCCAGTGCTGCAACGCTTCCAGCTAGCGGCTGAGGGAGATGTTAAGGCACAGGAGGAGGAGGAGGAGGAGGAGGAGGAGGGGGGTTTATCAGAACCCATGCTGGCAATCTTGGGCGGGGGTGGTAGGTAGGCCGTCTCTGTTTGCGACCCCGTCCCCGCCTCCACTACATTCACCCAGTGTGCCGTCAGAGAAATGTATCGTCCCTGGCCGCAAGCGCTTGTCCATGAGTCGGTGGTCAAGTGGACCTTTGCGCTGACTGCGTACCTCAGGGCCCGCCTGATGTTACGCGACACGTGCTGGTGCAGGGCGGGGACGGCACTCCGGGAAAAGTAGTGGCGGCTAGGGACGGAATAGCGAGGTGCGGCAGCCGCCATCAGGTCGCGGAAGGCCTGCGTCTCCACAAGCCTAAACGGCAACATCTCCAGGGCCAGCAGTTTGGAGATGTGGCAGTTTAAGGCTTGGGCTTGGGGGTGACTCGAGGCGTACTTCCGCCTGCGGTCGAACGCCTGCGAGATGGACAGTTGTTGGGACGAGGAGTGTGAAGGTGCAGGCGAAGAGGCGGGGGAAGGGGCGGGGGAAGGGGAGGCTGAAGGAGAAGGCCCCAAAGTAGCAGAGGCAGAGGCAGATGTGGAGGTGTCCTGGCTGGAGGTCTGGACCGCAGTGGCAGCACACAACAAAGGGGAAGAGGCAGTGGCAGCAAGACCGGGCGCAGTTTGTATTGCGTTTGCTCTCTCCCACTCAGCCCAGTGCTTGAATTCCAAGTGACGCCGCATGCCTGAGGTGGTCAGATTGCTCTTCTCAGAGCCCCTACTCAGTTTTGAGTGGCAGAGTGTGCAAACCGCGCTCAGTTTGTCATCCGCACAAACATTAAAATATCTCCACACCACAGAAGTACGAGGCCTCGATGGGGGAGCTTCGCACGACTGGCCGCTGGCGGGAACAGCTTCGGCCCTGCTGGCTGTGGCCTCACTTCTCTGTCTGAACTGTCCTCTGCCTGTGGCCATCCCTCTGCCTGTGGCCATCCCTCTGCCTGTGGACATCCCTCTGCCTGTGGACATGCCTCTGCCTGTGGACATCCCTCTGCCTGTGGACATCCCTCTGCCTGTGGACATCCCTCTGCCTCTTGCTGCCTTTTTCGGTGCTGCGCAGACCACCACCTCTCCACTGCTTTCCTCGCTGGACATCACCCCTGGCCAAGTGGGGTCGGTCATTTCGTCATCCACCACCTCCTCTTCCTCACTCTGCTCCTCCTCCTGCCCACTGGACATTCCAACAGCCTCCCTTGATGGCAACTGCGTCTCATCATCATCATCGCTCATGATAACAGATGCTGGCTCAGGGTCCACATCAGCAGGAGATGGCGAAAACTCCAGTGTTTGGGCATCACTACAAACAAATTCCTCTGCTAGCTCCTGGGATTCTTCCGGCACATCTGAAAAAGGACCCGAAAAGAGCTCCTGGGAGGGGTCAAGGGTGGGATGACTCTGTTGGCCAGGTGTGGAGGAAGGAGGGTCAGAGTGAGACTGTGTGGATGACTGGCTGGTGGACAACTGTGTGGAAGCGCTATCGGCTATCCATTGCACCACCTGTTCAACCTGCTCAGGCCTCAACAGCGGTGTAACCCGCCCCCTGCTTAACTGTCCCATAAAGGCAGGGATTCTGGATGAGCGGGATCCTGGCTGATCCTCACCAGCACACATTGTATCCCCACTGGCTTCAACAAGGCCCCCAACAGCATTTCCGCGCCCCCGTCCTCGTCCACGTCCACGTCCTATTCCGCTAGCCCCCCTCCGCATTTTATTTTTTTTTTGTTGCAAATACAATATTTGGGTATATAATTAGGTATGTGAAATAATTTAGCAAGAGAACGCACAGTACAGTGGCCTATTAAAAGGCCTAGATATTGTATATTTCAAAGTACACAGCCGTGTAGTAACAGAACAGACGGTGGGTATTTACACCAGGTATGTGAGATAATTTAACAAGAGAACGCACAGTACAGTGGCCTATTAAAATGCCTAGATATTGTATATTTCAAAGTACACAGCCGTGTAGTAACTGAACAGACGGTGGGTATTTACACCAGGTATGTGAGATAATTTAACAAGAGAACGCACAGTACAGTGGCCTATTAAATGGCCTAGATATTGTATATTTCAAAGTACACAGCCGTGTAGTAACTGAACAGACGGTGGGTATTTACACCAGGTATGTGAGATAATTTAACAAGAGAACGCACAGTACAGTGGCCTATTAAATGGCCTAGATATTGTATATTTCAAAGTACACAGCCGTGTAGTAACTGAACAGACGGTGGGTATTTACACCAGGTATGTGAGATAATTTAACAAGAGAACGCACAGTACAGTGGCCTATTAAATGGCCTAGATATTGTATATTTCAAAGTACACAGCCGTGTAGTAACTGAACAGACGGTGGGTATTTACACCAGGTATGTGAGATAATTTAACAAGAGAACGCACAGTACAGTGGCCTATTAAATGGCCTAGATATTGTATATTTCAAAGTACACAGCCGTGTAGTAACTGAACAGACGGTGGGTATTTACACCAGGTATGTGAGATAATTTAACAAGAGAACGCACAGTACAGTGGCCTATTAAATGGCCTAGATATTGTATATTTCAAAGTACACAGCCGTGTAGTAACTGAACAGACGGTGGGTATTTACACCAGGTATGTGAGATAATTTAACAAGAGAACGCACAGTACAGTGGCCTATTAAATGGCCTAGATATTGTATATTTCAAAGTACACAGCCGTGTAGTAACTGAACAGACGGTGGGTATTTACACCAGGTATGTGAGATAATTTAACAAGAAAACGCACAGTACAGTGGCCTATTAAATGGCCTAGATATTGTATATTTCAAAGTACACAGCCGTGTAGTAACTGAACAGACGGTGGGTATTTACACCAGGTATGTGAGATAATTTAACAAGAGAACGCACAGTACAGTGGCCTATTAAAATGCCTAGATATTGTATATTTCAAAGTACACAGCCGTGTAGTAACTGAACAGACGGTGGGTATTTACACCAGGTATGTGAGATAATTTAGCAAGAGAACGCACAGTACAGTGGCCTATTAAAATGCCTAGATATTGTATATTTCAAAGTACACAGCCGTGTAGTAACAGAACAGACGGTGGGTATTTACACCAGGTATGTGAGATAATTTAACAAGAGAACGCACAGTACAGTGGCCTATTAAAATGCCTAGATATTGTATATTTCAAAGTACACAGCCGTGTAGTAACTGAACAGACGGTGGGTATTTACACCAGGTATGTGACATAATTTAACAAGAAAACGCACAGTACAGTGGCCTATTAAATGGCCTAGATATTGTATATTTCAAAGTACACAGCCGTGTAGTAACAGAACAGACGGTGGGTATTTACACCAGGTATGTGAGATAATTTAACAAGAGAACGCACAGTACAGTGGCCTATTAAATGGCCTAGATATTGTATATTTCAAAGTACACAGCCGTGTAGTAACTGAACAGACGGTGGGTATTTACACCAGGTATGTGAGATAATTTAACAAGAAAACGCACGGTACAGTGGCCTATTAAATGGCCTAGATATTGTATATTTCAAAGTACACAGCCGTGTAGTAACAGAACAGACGGTGGGTATTTACACCAGGTATGTGAGATAATTTAACAAGAGAACGCACAGTACAGTGGCCTATTAAATGGCCTAGATATTGTATATTTCAAAGTACACAGCCGTGTAGTAACTGAACAGACGGTGGGTATTTACACCAGGTATGTGAGATAATTTAACAAGAGAACGCACAGTACAGTGGCCTATTAAATGGCCTAGATATTGTATATTTCAAAGTACACAGCCGTGTAGTAACTGAACAGACGGTGGGTATTTACACCAGGTATGTGAGATAATTTAACAAGAGAACGCACAGTACAGTGGCCTATTAAATGGCCTAGATATTGTATATTTCAAAGTACACAGCCGTGTAGTAACTGAACAGACGGTGGGTATTTACACCAGGTATGTGAGATAATTTAACAAGAGAACGCACAGTACAGTGGCCTATTAAAATGCCTAGATATTGTATATTTCAAAGTACACAGCCGTGTAGTAACTGAACAGACGGTGGGTATTTACACCAGGTATGTGAGATAATTTAGCAAGAGAACGCACAGTACAGTGGCCTATTAAAATGCCTAGATATTGTATATTTCAAAGTACACAGCCGTGTAGTAACAGAACAGACGGTGGGTATTTACACCAGGTATGTGAGATAATTTAACAAGAGAACGCACAGTACAGTGGCCTATTAAAAGGCCTAGATATTGTATATTTCAAAGTACAAAGCCGTGTAGTAACTGAACAGACGGTGGGTATTTACACCAGGTATGTGAGATAATTTAGCAAGAGAACGCACAGTACAGTGGCCAATTAAATGGCCTAGATATTGTATATTTCAAGGTACACAGCCGTGTACTAACTGAACAGACGGTGGGTATTTACACCTGGTATACAAAAAGGGTATTGCAGGCACACAGAACCCAGAACACTAGAGCCAAATAAACTGTATTTAAAAAAATAAAATAAAATTCACAGCCGTATACTGCCAGATCAGATGGTGCATATACACACTAGTTATATAACAGGGTTGTTCAGCCTAAAAGAACGCTGAACAGTAGTGCCAAATATAGTTTGGTATGTAGCAGAGCACCTAATACACCACTAATGCCTCTCTCTGTCCCTACTCCAGCAGCTATCCCTGAATACAGCAGCCGTTCTCTGCAGAGTGTATATGGTAGTAAAGCTATCACTGTACTGCACTATAGTAGCCCTGATAAGGGCTTTTAATCACGCTCCTGCCTGTCCAACAGCTAAAACCTATCTCTCCCTTCTCCAGCCTCTGTCCCTGACTAAGTTCACGCAGCATATGCGTACGAGCAGGAAGAGCTGAGTTTTTAATATTCGAGGTCACATGGTTTTTCCAGCCAATCCATGTAGACGCTGTTTTCGCGCTGCCAGCGTGCTCAGCGTGCCTGTCATACCCCCCCTGCATGTTGATTGGTGGAAAAAGAGCGCCAGGGAAGGTGGGAGGGGAAACGAATTCTAAGTGCGCCATCGCCGTTATACTCGATTGAAATCGAGTATGCCGAATATCGTAGTATTCGATCGAATACCGGCTCGATCGAACACTACTCGCTCATCTCTAATTACTACTATCATCCACTTATGCTAAGTTAATACCGGCATTACAGTAGATATATGGAAAAGAAGTAGACTACCGGAACTACCTCATGTAGCCGGATACCGCCGGGGCCCACTGGATCCCCATTCTGCTGGCATTCTGCCACAAAAAAAATAGCTGGAGGTGTTACAGTAGTGGTTTTGAAACATTGCATCAATCAGCAGATTTGACTTTAAGCTAAATCTAAGGGTGTTATCCTGGCACTCCCCTACAGGGATCTGGCCTTTCTGCAGGACAACTACCAGGATACTATCTCCTGGAATAGTCTCTGTGTGATTGACAGCTGACTTACTGGGGTCAGAGACACCAGTGCAAGGCACTTAGGGGGTCACACAAAATCATAGTCAGTAATAGGCCTAAGGTCAGGGCAGTCAGAGTACTTGCTACATGTTAAATGGTCTGAGATTAGGGCAGGCAGTGAGCAGTCAATAAAGACAGTCAATAAAGTTGGTACATTGACAGATAAGAGAATACAGCGCACCTTAGCAGGAAACTTGCAAGCTAGATAACCCATTGCTCAGGCACCCTCCCACAAGAGAAGGTGACTTAAGTATCCTAGGGTTGCCAGCAATTGGCTAATGAAGTTTAGGGTGAACATGCTCTGGCCATTTAAGAGTCTATGTGCAGAGGAAGAGAGGCCTTAACAGAAAGGAGGCAAAATCCTGCGCAGAAAGACAGAGCAGACTTGGTGTACGGACTCGTCTGGAAGAAGGCAGCAGGATAGAGTAATTCTGGTAATCTGGTCCTCTGTCAGAACAGACTACTAGAATACCGGTAACACAGAAGTGGACTTAGCCTTGCTCTGCTCCATTTTTTATGCCTTGATTGCCCCTAAAACATGCCTGGGGCCAGGAGAGCATCAAGACTCTAACCAAAGTCATGGAAAAACAAGGTCCTATGGGCAATCAAGTTTAATTTGGTCTTTATAAAGCAAAAATCTGGCAGCACAAAATTGAATTTTGAGGAATTTTACTAATGATTCCCTGCCAAACCCCTTTGTGTCACAGCCATGACACATATGGGCACCCTGAGTACAATAAAAACAGGATAGGAGACCAGCTCAGCAGGGGGTCTCTGTTCCCAGAGTTGTGTAGTGAGGAACTTTGCACCTTCCTAGCCTGAGTGGAGCCTGACAACTTTTCAGAAATACTCCTGCGAGAATCTATAACCACTTAGTGAGTTCAAAGTGATTTCTGCAGCTGGGCCGGCTCCGCAATTTCATAAGGATTTATGAAATTATGCCATGACCGAGCCAATGGCAAAGGACAGTTCTACAACCCCGAAGACAAGCGGGACGTGGCACTGGAACTTCTACGCTTCTAGGATCCACGGTAGGGGAGATACATGTAACTCCTAGAAGAAACCCAGTAGCTTAGCTGCGTTTTGTCTCATAACATGCCCTGGCATGAGGGGGACCCACTGGCGCAGGTGCCGTCATGATCGGACCTACCAGTGGGATGTTATTGACCATAACATCTTTTGGAGATTTCCCTTTCCCAGCCGGAGGTAGGGAGAGTGTGACAATCCCAGGAGCAGATGGGGCGGGGATGGCATAGGTATAATAATGCTGGCCTAAGCAGAGGCCAGCGTCTTGTTCTGAGGAAAGGTTACCGCCTGTATGGTGTTGGAATAGACCCAAGGAACCCACTGACATCACCGCCTTTAACGTGAGTACAGCAAAGCCTAACATCTAATGGTAACTGACTGTAATCTGTTTATCCTGCTTGTATTCCCTACTATCCTTGTAACTGTAATCGGACCATTGTACATATCATTCATTGTGTGTATAGTGTTTTTTTGTTTAGTGAGCCCTTAAGGCGATTAAATATACAATTTAATCTTGAGTTGTTCTGTTATCTCGATCCACGAATACCACGTCCGTGTTCTCGGTAATATTGTTATATGATACCCAGGTTGGCTCCTGACCAGATATAATCCGTTAACAGACCAGAATTATATCAAACGAGAGCTGGTGGCAGAACTACTGGGCTGATAGACTCGGTTTCGCTGGTGACAGGATTGTGAGTGAGCATAGCGCGACGCAGGGATCGCGTGGGCTACCCTCTCTCCCTTTTCTGTGCCTTCCTGTGCCCGTGTGGACAGAAGGCGTCTGTGAAAAACCGTGCCGTGTGTAACCTTACACACCCCGAGGGGGCGTAGAACATCACATGCTTGTAGCAAGGATTGAACCGTACCACGTGATCCCCAGGTAAGCACACAGAGGGCAGGGCTGCAGGGTACGGTTCATCACACTAATAAATAATTTTTTCTTTAGATATCTCAGAATCATGTTCATTACAACTGTACTGTTCTTGTAATTTCCAACTAGGTTGCACTGGCCATCTCCTGTAAACATAGACTACTGCTCTAAAACTGCCCATATACATAAGATAAAAGCAAATCAAAATGGCTGATTTTCATAGTTTTGAGAATTATTGTCAAAAATGGGATCTGTCTGGTCAGATTTTTAACCAGATTCTGGCTGAAAGTATGTAACTATGGTTAGAGATGAGCAAAGTTTTAAAAAATTTAAATTGGTTGCTTCGCAGAACTTCAACAAGAAATTACATTTTTTTACAAATTACTTCATCACAAATTGCTTTTGAATGTATGGAGCAGACGCAATGATGGGTAACGGCAATCATGCCAACCCCCACCATTTAACCCCTCAGATGCCGCATTCAATGCTGTTTATGGCATCTGTGATTCACATTCAGCTGCTATGGGGTTAATCAGGGGTAAAAAAAAAATTATACTCACTTGATCGCGAAGAGGCCATCTGCTACTGTCTTGATTGAAGAAAACCCGCCAAAGGACCTCTGGTGAGCATGATGATGCCAACACGTGATCACGCTGGGCACACGCGGTGACATCATCAGTGATGACGCACGTGCCCAGCATGATCACTTAGTGAGGTTATCACGCTCACCGCAGTTCCTTTGGCAGGTTTTCTTCAATCAAGACAGGAGCGGACGGCCTCCCAGCGATCAAGTGGTTGAGGTGAGTACATTTTTTTTTACTTTCAGCCACCATTTTAGGAAAAATTGATTAGTTACCACAAAATGCGAGGAAATTCAGCTTCATGGCAAATCAAATTTTTCCTGAAATTCGGATCGAAGTCCACATGGGATACTTCGATTCACTCAACTATAGCATGATTGGTCCAATACATTTTATCACTTGTCCACCTTGCACTAGCTCAGTTTATTGAAGAATGTTGATGGTCAGATCGTTCATAAAAATGGTCCAACAGACAGTTGACCATCTAGACTTTGTTCATAATCTTATGGGTTTGGCCAGCTTTACTTCTGGCTTACCACTATGTGGCCAATTTTTCTTTTTAAGTGGAAATCTATATTAACAGGAAGCATTATTTCAATTGTAGCAAATGAAGCAATACAACTTCTATGGGAGGCATGGTGTCACCCATAAGTTGCAGTAAAGTCATGCTCCTTCAAAGTTTCCTATGGATCTTTTGACAACTGCAGAAAGACCAAAGCCAAATGTACTATGATCTCATGGAGCCACAGTGTAAAGGTGGCATTACACTGCCCAATATTCTTGTAGTGTGAGCACGATGGATAATGACACATCCATTGGTACTCGTTTGTACTGGCCTAATTAGACAGGCCGATGCAAACTTTGAATGTGGAAGGAATGATTGCTAGTGCAGTTGTTCCTCGCTCATTTTCTTCTATTCATTATCGGTAGCACATTCCTGATTACACAGGAAGATGATGGAAGATTGCCCATGAGCTGATGAACAAGCAAAGGTGCTGCTTCAAGTATGGGCCAAGTAGCAGGCACATGCGTTAGTATGCACGAAACCGTGTCTTGTAATAGAGCCTTTAAGAGTCTTGTGTTTACACAAACCTTGCACAAATGTTGGTGTCAAGTTTTACTAACGTGGATGAATTTCTGAAAATTAACCTCGTACTATACTGTGTGGAAGAATATTATAAGTATAAGAATAGTATAAGAAACAACAAGAAAAGGAATAATATATATAATATATATTGAAAAGTTGAAGGTTTTTATAAACAGATTAAGATGACTTTTGAGATTCAGTAATCAAATAGGACAAATAAAATGATTTGGATTTCCAGTAAGATTTCACAAAACTTCTGAAATATAGTCAATCATTGCCAAATCCTTGTCATCTGTCTTCATCTCGAGAGTTTAAAGTTCACTAGAAAGCCACATTAATAATATGACTGGCCTGTACTTACAATAAGTCTGGCCATTTCTTAAATATCTCCTGACCTTGAAACTTTGACAAATATTTAGAAGATTGTATGCACTTTTATATTAACAACCAATTTTTTGGCTTTAACCAGATTTTTTTTTTTTTTTAGCAAGGTGAGTTAATTTTTTTTATTTGTGGGCTTAAGTAATTTTTGTGGCATATGAAAGGTAAGTATATAAACAGTGTAATTTTTTCACAAATTTACACTAAAATAAAATCTAAAAACTGGTTTCCAATTTTCTTTTGTTGATTTATGACTTTAGTATTGTAGTATTAGATGGTTATTTTTTTAACAATTATTTTTTAAATTTATTAATTTTTTCTTTTAAATAAGACGCCTCATCAACCTTTGTATTTAATAGTGCATTTTCCACATCCATACAAACTCTCTGGAGCTGCTTTTGTCTACTAAATACCTTACATAGGTCTTACAACATCCAGCAGTTCTGGCTGGTGTGGATAGTCATCACAACAGTATTGGGAAATATGAATATATCCTTACAGTTAAAGAGGTTCTCCGGGAATTAAGAAAATGAAAATACATAAATATTACTTTATTATAAATATATTCCCAAATACCTTTAATTAGTTATAATGGCTCATTTTCTCTGGGGAGAAATCATTAGGAAAAATAAAATGGCCGCCGTCCTATAAGTACACACAAAACCTGTCCTAATCACACAGGAGGACAAGTTACTTCACAACACTGAGATAAAGAGCAGCCTCATCCTCCTCTCTGCTCTGCTTGTCAGGGATTATGGTCCCGAATACAGATGATCAGATCTCCAGCTGAATCTCTGTAGGAATGGAGTTCATGAGGAGACGTGAAGTACAGAGGGGAGGTGGGGAAGATTTGGCTGTGTCTTGTGTGATTAGGACAGGTTTTATGTGTACTAATAGGAAAGCGGCCATTTTGTTTCTCCTAATGATTACTCCCCAGACAAAATGAGCCATTATAACTAATGAAAGGTATTTGGGAATATATTTATAATAAAGTAATATTTAGGTATTTTCATTTTCTTAATTCCCGGAGAACCCCTTTAAGCAAAAACTGAAGTCACCTTCTGCCCATATTTCAGCCACTTACCTAGAATTACCCATTAATAACCTATAAAAAACATAGTTCCTTAAAAGTTGATCTGTTCATCCCAGAATCTGGATGGGATTTGCTCACTTGATCAATACATATGACCTTCTTCCAGGAACATATCATATGTTGTCCACCTAGCACTCTGTATAATACATTTGGACAGAGGCAGAAAAAAAATCATTAACTATTTTTTTTACCTTTTTTTATATAGATTTTACAGGTAAGGCAGATTTTTCATGGGGCGCAAGAGGCCTATGCCTAAGGCAGCCCTATGGGAAAGGGCATCTGGTTCTCAGGACTGGATTTCTAGGAGAGAGGTAGTTGGTGCATTAATTAATGCTTGTTTATATTTGATGTTAATAGAAAAATATTTAGTCATATGACAGTCTACAATCTCAATTTTACACCTCCCTATCTCTCCGCTCTGTTACAATTACAGAACATGATTAATAAGTTAATGGACAGTACTTTATTCCTACAGGTTCCTGAGATGCATGTCCATGCTATCCATAAATGGCTCTTTGTTACTCAACTTTTCTTGATTCTACTTATACTGTAAAATAATACCCTCTTTGATGTTGTTGCATAGATGTACATGACTACATTCGTTGTTGGTAAGCATTCAAACTGTATAGAAATTTCATTACAGGCATAGAACTGCAAATCACAGAAAGCAGATATTGTATAAGATATACATTTCTGCTGCTGGTCATGATTTAGCTGCAGTTTGCTGCATACACCATAAAGGGCAATAGTACGTAAATTAAATTAACATAATCTGAGCTGGCCTAATGGAGTTTAGGGAATTTAGACGTATCTGCAGTATGTAAATAAAAATTGACTCCTTTAATACGCATAAAATGAACATAAATGATGACCAATAAGATATTCTTTTGTTCCACTAAGTGCATTCTGCAGACATGGAAAAACAGTATCTCGTGCATAAAGTAATGTGATTGATTCTGTCCATGAAAGACTTCTGGCTTACATAGTTGGAAAAAGTAACCAATTGAAAAAAAAACATCAATAAGACCGCCCTTAGTAACTCTCTAGTATTTATTTACCCTTTGTGCCATTCCAATTATTGGATAGATCATAGGATAGATAGATAGATAGATAGATAGATAGATAGATAGATAGATAGAAAGAAGATCAATTGATAAAGACAGATATAGATAAATATTAGATATATAGATAGATAAATACACACTACTCACACAAAAAGTTAGGGATATTTGGCTTGTGGGTACAATTTCAGGATGAACCTAAAATGCACTCTAACCATTACAGATGAACTTAATGTGCCCTTCTCTAAATCTTTGAATGCACATGTCCAACTGTTCAGTGTTTCAGTACTTTTTGCACAACTTGCTGTTCTCTAACAAGGAACTTAACGGTAAAATTCACAACAGGTGTTTGATTCAAGAATCGTCCAGAAAAATTTCCTGGTTCAATTAGAATTGGTATTTAAACAGTCCTCCTCATCATGCTGTTCACATTTTGACATCATAAGACCAAGACGACACCTAACAATTGTTCGACAGTACCTCGTCATTGTGAGGCTTCAAACAGGATGTTCTCAGACGGAAGTGGCCACTGAGCCTAGAGTGTCACAGAGTGTCATCAGCAAGGTACAACAGAGATACAGAAAGACTGGAAGAGTCACAGAAAGGCAGAGAAGTGCACGTCCTTTGGCAACATCCCACACCGATGACCGCTTCATTGTGAACAATGCCCTGCTGAACCGGATGATGAATGCCACACAACTCCAGGCACATTTAAGGGAGGTAAGAGGCATTCAAGTGTCACGTCAGAGCATTCAAAAATATATATTAGTGTGGTCTGCGTGCTAGACAACCTGCAAGGGTACCTGACCACAGGTTTCATTATTTGGCATGGGTCAGGGAGCATCTACACTGGACAAGGGACCAGTGGGCCTCAATGCTGTTCACTAATGAAAGTCGATTCACACTAAGGAGAAATAATGGCGGACAACAATGTTGGAGATGTCAAGGAGAGCACTATGTATCAAGCCACTGTTTGCCTTTGGTGGTGGTAGTGTTACAGTGTGGGCAGGTGTGTCTAGTCAATACAGAACTGCCCTACACTTTGTGAATGGTACAGTGACAAGCCCATAATACTTGTATAATATCATTAATCCAGTCATTGTGCCTCCGTATGAACAGCACAGGCCTAATTTCATCTTTATGGCCGACAATGCACCAACTCATCGACGTCGCATCATTAGGGAACGGATGCTGGAGACTGGGGTACCTAAAATGGAGTGGCCTGCACTTTCTCCAGGGCTGAATCCCATTGAAACCCTATGGGATCAGCTGAGTCACCATGTAGAGGCTCGTAACTCTGTACCCCAGAACCTCAATGACTGCACTTCAAGAAGAGTGGGATGCCATGCCTCAGCAGACAATAAGTCGACTTGTTAACAGCAGGAAACATTGTTGTCAAGCTGTAATTGATGCTGAAGGCCACACGACAAGTTATTGAGACACTGACATTTTGTGGGGGTGTACTCACCACTGGTGTTGGCTTTCATCTCAATAAACTGTTTGAGATGAAGAAATAACCACTGTTACTTCTACATGAATATCACTGTAGTGTGAACTTTTTATGCTTTCCATAAATTTCACCCAAAAGCCAAATATTCCTACCTGTTTGTAGAGTAGTGTATGATAGATAGATAGATAGATAGATATACTGTAGATAGATGAAAACAGATAGATATAGATACATGTAAATATTAGATGGTGGTTCAGTGGTTAACGCTGATGACTTGCAGCACTCGGATCCTAGGGTCGAATAAGACCAAGGACAACATGGAGTTTGTATGTTCTCATCGTGTTTACATAGGTTTCCTCCATTTTCCTCCCACATTCCAAAGACATACTGATAGGAAACTTAGATTGTAGGTTCCACAAGAGACAGCGAGTGATGATGATAATGTCTGTGGATATGTCAGTGCTATATAAGTGAGTAAAATGATAGATAGATCTAAAGAATCTGTAGAGAGATAAACAGATTAACATTTGATAAAATATCAGTCATCCATTTCTGACCCCTGATCTCTTCCAGCCATGTCTTACTCTTGTCAGGCTTTTCCCGGTAGCATTCCTTTACAGTGTAATATCCTTTGTACAGCAGAGATGTCCTCAAGCGCGGCGCACGGCCCGGCCTCCATTGAGGGGTGACATTTGTATCCTTTTGGACTTGCCTGGCTCTTCTACAGAGCTGACTAAGCATTGTTAATGGGAAACCTCATGCTGTGAACCACATGCTGCAATCAGTAAAAGCTGAAGTAACAAAAACATAGCAAAGAAAGAACAATGCAGAGAGAGGAGCACAATCAGTGTACCCAACAAGCACCGCATCCGACTAATGCCAACCTTATATTTTATGAAAGTAAATTTTCCATTACATGTGACCTACTACAATTATTATTATTATTATTATTATTACTACTACTATTTATTCTTATTATTTTTATTGTCAAATGTATTTACAGGGCCTCAATTATTACAAATCCCCTCTTTGCGCTGACTAACATCACCCAGATAAAGACAGATCTGAATGGCTATAGATCTGGGGGATTAAAAGATGGTATTTTATTATTACAGATGATGTTATATTGATTTTAAATGATGACAGGACCTCTGTTTTCAAAGTAATGGGAATATTTAAGGGGATTGTATCATAAAACATATTCTGCATTTTTCAAACCAGCACCTGGATCTGAATACTTTTGTAATTGCATGTATTTTTACTATATATAGTATCTATCTGTATAGCGCCACCTGCTGTTTGTTCTTTTCCTTATTTTTTTGTCCTTCTCACTGAGCTGGTCAAACATATCCATTTTAAATTTTCAGCTGCCACCATCCATATGTCCTGTTAGAAGCTATGGCAGTTACAGGGAGAGAGCGGTAGCAGAAAGGGCACACCCTTGAATTGCCAGGCTGAAGATAATCTAGCAGAACAATGAATGTGGAGATCTCTGGATTCATGTGAGGTACAGGGCTGGTTCTAGCTTTGTTAGAAAGAGATTGTGATACAAGATGATGTCTGATGTTCATTTATAACATAAATCATGGCATAACCCCTTTAAGAAATATAATACCCTCTTCATAACTCTTTGTAATGAAGATTTGATGAAATCTGCACTGCTCCCATTGGATAATAAGGCAGAGTTAAATTTGGAAGATGTAATTTGTTAGTTGTTAAAGGGGTTGTCCGGGTTCAGAGCTGAACCCGGACATACCCATAATTTTACTCAGGCAGCCCGTCTGATGTTATCATTGGAGCAGGATCACGCAAGGCAAAGACTCTGATGGGCTGGCTTTAGCGCTGCCCTAGCCATTTTACAGGCTAGAGCAGCGTTAAAGAAAGCCCCCCCCCATCAGTGCCGGTGACGTCACTGGGCTCACTGCTGGGCGGAAGCCTCCACCTGACAGAGCCCGGTTTGTCACCGGAACTGCACAAAATACATTTTCCCTACGCAATTCAGCACAGGGCAAAGGAGAGCATCAGAGCATGAAATGTTCCAATGCTCTTGTCAGGCAAGCTGCCTGGGTGAAATTATGGGTATGTCCGGGTTCAGCTCTGGAATTTTTGGAACATGGACATCACAGATGTGACACATTTGTTAAGAGATAATAAATTAATACATCTTACCCCAGCGGACTATTTCCTACTAAGGGTATGACCATATGGTAAGATTTCTGCATGCAATTTTGGAAGTCAAGACCAGGAGTGAATTAAAAAAAGCGAGAAAGTTGTATCTGTTCTATATTCTTTCTCTGTTTTTATTATACACTTTTGATTTTGTCTTCGAAAACTGCATGCAGAAACCTGACTGTGTGGCTGTACCCTAAAGCCTGGATTACACTGCCTGCTCGCATGAGCGCTTGTTAGCGATCATCTGGCAGTGTAATAGTGCCACCAATTGCCCGATGAATGAGCAAGTGCTCGATCATCGGGCAATCCAAATTTTTTGACACTATAAAAAATGATCATTTGCAGGCAGCAGATTGTGATGTCTAATCACGATCTGCCGCCCGCAAACCACTATACAACATAGGGGATGAACGATGGCATAACAATTACTCCTACCCATGCTCAGGAGGAGATCTCCGCATGTAATTGCAGCGATCTCCTCCGCTACCGAGCAGACAATTCCCTCCCAACAATGGTCTGCCACCTCGGACTGTGTAATAGAGCCTTAAGACTGTCAAGTGAAATGCTAGCCGTTAGTAAATGAGTCCCTAGTTAAATGCAACTGCAAGGAAAATTGAGCATGTGCATGGTGTTTGTGAAATCAGTTAGGTATTGGTGCTGTTTACAGGATATTGCATTGCCCCAGCGAAGAATGCTGTGTGTGCCGGGCACCAAGCTGTTTTAGAGGGAGTTATGACTGGATGATTCTAATATTTTCTAATAGGGCACAGAAATATAGCAAAAAAGAGTTGACAGAAATAGACAGTGCCTTTATAGAATTGTGCTCATCATACAAGACATGCAGTGGAGCTGTGCGCTGTATAGACCTAGTAAATGCATACTCAGCCGACTCTTCTGTAGCATTCAGCACAGAGAGATAAAACTTCTATATAGATAGGGAACCCATTATCAGTTTACTGCTACTGTGAGAAACAAGAGAGAAAAAATAGGAGAACTCATAGTGGCATCCACACATTTTCAAGCCAATTCGTGCACTTTTAATTCGGGTACAATTGATTTGGACTTGGATGGAATCGTTTGATCAGGACACAGGTTTACATCAGGGGTTTCAGTGTTTTTTGATGGTAAGTAGAGTGCTATAGAATAGACTCTAAATTTTTGCTGTCAAGTACACCAATGGAACATTACAGAACACATCACCTGTAGGAACTGAGTTTAAGCAAGACTTAAAGGGGTTATCCTATGAATAATGTAAAAAATGAAAATCTGACATCATATAGTACATGACAACCTCTTTCTAACAAAGCTAGAACCAGCCCTGTACCACACAAGGATCCAGAGATCTCCCCATTCATTGCTCTGCTAGATTTATATCAAGCTGACAGCTCAAGGGGAGTGTCTTTTCTGCTGCAGCTCAGGGGGTGTGTCTCAGCTCTCCCTATCACAGCTCAGGAGGCAGTTGAAGGATGAAACTGAGCATGTGCAGCCTTCTCAGTGAGCAGGACAAAGATATAAGAAAAAGAACAAAGAGCAGGTGGCGCTATGCAGATACATTATATTGAATGTTGGCTATGCTAAATTTCTAGTTGCATGCAATTACAAAAGTATTCAGATTGAAAAGCTGGTTTTAAAACTGTAGAATATTTTTTGTGGGACAACCCCTTTAAGATTGATTAGTGCACTGTTTTGTAAGTTACTTATTATTATTAATATGATTAATTGTTGAGTGTGTTATAAATTACCATGGCCAAACAATCTTGCAGTCTCTATAATTATCATTAAATATTATTTATAATGTGAATTCTTCTTTGTGGTTTTGTTTTCAAAAGATTAATATACTGTAATGTCAAATTTTTAGTATAAATTATGGGAAAATAAAACATTCTACGTCTATTATGCTTGTCACTGCTTATAATATGTAACATAATAATACTGCAATCTAGACTGCGCATCTTGCCAGATTTCAACACACTGTTCGCCTTAGATGACTGTGTTCAATTTTTGCAGTGTAATTGGAGATAGCGTTACTCTTGTTGCCTCTATTGAGATCCTTAGATTAACAAACTGCAGTGCCAGCATAAATTTCTCCATAGCCTTTTCCATTTAAAGTACAGCTTTTTCTATTTACCTCCAGGCCAATGACACTTTCTACAGCTCCACTTCCTATGGGAGATAAAACTTTTTTTTTTGTAGCTTGGTAAAATACAGCAAGCTCTACCTAATTCCAAACCCTGTGTGAAAGGCTTCTAATCTTGAGACATGGCAGGCACGGAGGCCTGTGAACTGTTTCGAAATTGTAATGAAGCCAGTGGGACAATAAAGTAAACATGGAGACTGGAGAGATGACTCGAAGATCGTATTTCTCAATGCATCGTACATATTTCTGTAACAAAGAGAAAGATCAGATTGGGCAATTACATTTATTGGAATACATTTGTATGCCGTGTAAGGTAAACATAGGTTTCCCGTGTCCTGGGTATTATCTTTACAAGACATTTATATAGTAATTGGATTTGTGTACACATCAATAAGACATTCCAAGATAACATTAGATAAGGAACAGGAAACAGGAGTCAAGAGAGATAAGGCTGTAGGGAGTAAAACCAGGGCTAGCGAACTGTGGCCATGCAAAGAAAATCCAATTATAGATGTAGCAATCCTCATCTTGGTTCTTAACACGTTTAGGTTACGTTCATATCTCTGATAAATCTAGCAGGCTGTACCGGAGTTCACCAGATCTAGCGTTGCCAGCTACCCCATAGACTATAAAGGGATGAGTGCTGGGTTTGAACAGGGCAAAGTCGCAGATAGCGGTGCAGTTAACTGTTGCGCTGTTATCTGCGACTGAAATATGCCTAATTTAGACGTATTTCAGCATAGTAAATCACCCCCAAAGTGCCCAGCAGTGTCTTTACAATATTCAATATTGCATATTATTCAGCTAATTGTGATCATTAGTGATGAGCGAATTTCTTGAAATTTCTTTTGGGTCTGATTCAAACAAATCAGTTGAGAAATATAGGTACAAATAAATTCGACCTAAATCAAAAGTGCTCAGGTTGTCCTGAAAAGTCATGTATGACACTCTGTGGTCCTGTAGGACTGTACCCGAACTCTTTCAGGTCTTCTGACCTGTAAAATGTGTCTGGCATTTTGAAAGAGTCATCTGAATTACAAAAGATTTGGATTAGCCTAAACCTTGAGTTTCTGGGAAAATCGAGACAAATTTGATTAGCTTAGAATTGATTCACTTATTTCTAGTATTCTCTGATTTTCCCCATGTGTAAACCACTTTAGATAATTTAAATCATAATTATAGATCCTCAGGCAAACTAAAAGTTTGAATCGCCATATGTAATTGCAACCGATTGACAGCAGAGTTTCAAAGTGCAAAACTTTATTTCATATGGATATTAAAGTCAAAGGTAGATAAACCAACAGGCATAGTCCTTAATCATAGCCATATTGATGATGGTATAATGATTAAGGGTGAGTGAATCGGATCAAAGATCCAAAGTCGAATTGTTCCACAACTTCGTTTTAATGCTGTACGGAGATTTTTCTCCGTACAGCATTAAAATGTATGCGCTGCGCGGAGGCAAAATTAGTTATGTCGGAGGTCTCACGAGACTTCGGAGAATAACTTGGGGCTTCGATTATACAACTTTAAAAACATTTTAAAGCAGGAATCTGAAGTCGGCTTTGCTACTGGCTAATACCTCGGTACTGAAGCCAACTTTGGATTGCTGTTGCAAAATGTTCTAGAAGTTCTTCACGAAGTCTCATGAGACTTTGGACTTAACGAATTTTGCCTCCGCACAGCCATTCACATTCCACCTTTCATTTTTCAGAGCTCCTTTGGAAAATGAAAGGTGGAATCTGATTGGTTGCAATGGGCAATTAAGCCAGTTTTTCTTTAGACCAGTTTTGATAAATCCACCCATTGTGTCTTATCTAGCAGCACTGGGAATTTGGACTATAACTACCTTTGTACCGGTAAGTATGGCTTGTCCTCCTGAGTAATATGTGAGTTGGTGTTTGGGTGGTGACTCTGAGGACCCTGTACCATAACATTTATCCAAAATGTTAACTAATTCTTAGGTTTATTATCATTTTGTATTATCTTTGTAATGTGGTCAGAGATATCTGAAAACAGTATGGTCCATCTCCAATCTCTCAGCCACTAGACGGCAGGTTGGGTAATAGAAGAAAGTATACTCTGTGCAGTGTATAGTTATCATAATATGCAGCTGACAGATGTGAGCATTCCCATAGTAAGCTCACAGGAAACAGTGAAAATGTTTCTCGTCACAGCAGTTAACAGAACACGAGGGCCCAGACCTGTCAGACGAGTGTCGTTGACATCTCCATGAATTCCACTCTTCTGTACACCATATTTTTCTCAAAAGCAGTGCAACTCCAACTGATGTGTGTCTTGTTAGATCCAAAGAGAGTGACACTTTAGAGAACCAGAAGTATCAGGGCACATGGCGTAGTGGTGGTAGGTACTGGAATGGGTTGGATGTAGGTATAAATAAAAATATGGTTCCTATGGAATCAAAATGTCATCTGATTTGATTCAGTAGAATTTTTGCAGAGAGAGAGAAAGAGAGAGAGAGCACCAGAATATAATTCACAGATTGTCATAGAGATTCAAGAACTTTTGATTTGTGTAGAATCGATTTGGTTCTGAAACTAATCAGACAATTGATTCGTTAAACCCAAATCGAAATAGAATTTCTGGAAATTCACTCATCCCTATTTGGATGTCATTGCTAGGTGAGCACAGCTTTGAACTATTATGTGGTCACCCTTAGGCCTCATACACACAGCCGTTGCATGGCCGTGCCTGTATTGTGGACCACAAACAGCGGGTCCACAAACAGCGGGTTCACTTGAATGAGTCTGCAATCTGGAAGATCTGGTATGGAACAGAAGCATGGAACCGCATGGAAGCACTACGGAGTGCCTTTATGGGTTTTCTGTCAGTTCCTCCACACCACAAAAAAGTAATGCATGTACTACTTTTTTGAGGTGCGGGTGGACCAAAGACCGATTCAAGCAGAATGGGTCTGGATCCATCAACGGTTATTGCCTGTGCATTGGGGACCGCAAATTGTGGTCCCCAATGCACAGAACGGCCGACCAACAGCCGCGTGAATGAGACCTTAGGCAACATTATATGGTTACTGCACGTCATTATTTGGGCACCGTATTGCAGGATAGTTTCATGCTGCATCCCAGTAGAAAAGCATAGAAAAAAAGTGCTTCTCTATTCTCATGGTATACGGAGAGCTGATTGCATTACATCTGGCTTGTAGCCCTGCGATAACAGCACATAAAGCTTTTAAGGACAGGTCATCTAGGAGAGTAGTTTAGAAAGTTTCCGCTTGTCTGCTCCCTTTATCCACTGTATCAGCTGAGGTTTAAGTTCACTCTGAGACATACTTCTACATTCCTACACAGAGGTTAAAGGACGGTGACTGCAATCTGCAAGAAATCTCTTGATGTAATGAGGATTATTCGCCATTGGGCTGTCATGAAACAGCTTCTCTTGTTTCGAAGCAAGGAAGGATTTTGTTAGCCGAGAGCTTGTTATGTGGTACATACGTGGTAGTTGGATAAACTCATGTTATATGTACTGTATGGCTTATACAGAAGTTGTTTTTATGGTTTTTTTTTGCACAGTATTAGATGCAAACACTTTATGCAATTGGTAGAAATATGTATCAGTCCAATCAGTCCAAAACATACACCCCTGACATGTATATTTGCTGTCACCGACATATTAATCAAAATTATTGTTCCTTAAAACCCACTTTTCAATACACAGATGACTTCTCAGTGGTGTACGGACTACAGAGTCTACAGTTTATGAATAAATCCTGGCATAGCACATGGGTACTCTGTAACCTTGTACTATGCCAGGATTAGCGGAGTGGCTCCTGACTTTGTGTTTACTGAGCTAAAAGCGTACATGCAGGACTCTTAGCTTAGCGAAGCAAGCACAAGCAGGAGCTGCTCCGCTCAGCTGATCCTGGCATAGTACATGACAATAGGGTACCCATGTGCTATGCCAGGATTTAGTAAACCTCCGGGGGCACAGGCAGGAGCAGCAATGGGGCCGCAAAAGATGTAGACAGCACACCGTGTGCTTTCTACATCCATATGTCCGTTTCTTGGGATGTACAAAAAGATAACAGAATATGTCCTATTCTTGTCCAATTTACGGACAAGGATAGGACTGCTCTATAGAGGCCAGGATGTTTTGTTACGCAAAATGTGGGACACACACGTCCAATATCCGAGTTTTGCGAACCACAAAACAAGGTTGTGTGCATGAGCTCTTAGGCATAGGGACCTGATCGAAAATGGTGAACTTTAGATTCTATTCCCTACTCAGTAAAATGTTTATGCCCTGGGGTACTTGTAAGTCTTTCTTCTTGTTGCAGTTCGAAGGCTGCCCCATAGGCTGATTTTAATTAGTGTAACTATAAAGCCGAGTGGACTCGGCATGCATGCTTGGTACCTGCATCCCTGTATTAGTGGAGGTCTTTGAAGCACCAGAAATGGCAAAAGGCAGAAGGGACCAGCATGCATGTGGAACCAAACACCCCCTGATTATACGGAAGCCAAGGTTGGCACTTAACAGGTAGGAAATAGTGTTAGGTTCCCGTTCTACAGAGATCACCTGGACGATTTGGTGGACGGGCCCAGATAATTTTGTACAAAATATATTTGCCAAGAATCTCTAATTTACCAAACAAGCATAGCATTACCTGAATATCTCAATACCTGAATATGGCATTTTGTGCTTTATCTGGTTAGCAGTGTGCCGTTGCATTGTATGTATTTTCCTTTCTGTGTGTAATCAAGTCTTCGTATAAATGCACCTGCTCTGTGATAGTCTCAGGGTTCTGCATCATGAAGACCAAGGAACACACCAGGCAGGTCCGTGATACTGTTGTGGAGAAGTTTAAAGCCGGATTTGGATACCAAAAGATTTCCCAAGCTTTAAACATCCCAAGAAGCACTGTGCAAGCAATCATATTGAAATGGAAGGAGTATCAGACCACTGCAAATCTACCAAGACCGGGCCGTCCCTCTAAACTTTCATCTCAAACAAGGAGAAGACTGATCAGAGATGCAGCCAAGAGGCCCATGATCACTCTGGATGAACTGCAGAGATCTACAGCTGAGGTGGGAGAGTCTCTCTATAGGACAACAATCAGTTGAACACTTCAAAAATATGGCCTTTATGGAAGAGTGGCAAGAAGAAAGCCATTTCTCAAAGATATCCATAAAAAGTCTCGATATCCATAAAAAGTCTTGTTTACAGTTTGCCACAAGCCACCTGGGAGACACACCAAACATGTGGAAGAAGGTGCTCTGGTCAGATGAAACCAAAATCGAACTTTTTGGAAACAATGCAAAACGATATGTTTAGCATAAAGGCAACACAGCTCATCACCCTGAACACACCATCCCCATTGTCAAACATGGTGGTGGCAGCATCATGGTTTGGGCCTGCTTTTCATCAGCAGGGACAGGGAAGATGGTTAAAATTGATGGGAAGATGGATGGAGCCAAATACAGGACCATTCTGGATGAAAACCTGTTGGAGTCTGCAAAAGACCTGAGACTAGGACGGAGATTTATCTTCCAACAGGACAATGATCCCAAACATAAAGCAAAATCTACAATGGAATGGTTCAAAAATAAACCTATCCAGGTCTTAGAATGACCAAGTCAAAGTCCAGACCTGAATCCAATTGAGAATATGTGGAAAGAGCTGAAAACTGCTGTTCACAAACGCTCTCCATCCAACCTCAAAGAGCTCGAGCTGTTTTGCAAGGAAGAATGGGCAAGAATTTCAGTCTCTAGATGTGCAAAACTGATAGAGACATACCCCAAGTGACTTGCAGCTATAATCGCAGCAAAAGGTGGCGCAACAAAGTATTAATGCAAGGGGGCCGAATAATTTTGCTCGCCCCACTTTTCAGTTTTATTATTACAAAAAAAGTTTAAATGATCCAATAAATTTCGTTCCACTTCACAATTGTGACCCACTTGTTGTTGATTCTTCACCAAAAATTTAAAATGTTATATCTTTTTGTTTGAAACCTGAAATGTGGCAAAAGGTTGAAAAGTTCTAAGGGGCCGAATACTTTCGCAAGGCACTGTATATATGAGACTAGCAGAAGGACTCGACTTTGCACAGCTATATTTCATCTATTTCATTTAATGGTTGTGTGTGTCATTAAAAGATATCGACAATATCCCCATGACAGTGACCTCCATAGCCCCCCACCCCTTAACACTAACCCCCCACAGTGCCCCGCCTCCTTAAAATGTGACCTCCACAGCAGCCCACCCCCTTAACTTTGACCTTTACAGCAGCCCCCTCCTTTAACAGTGACCTCCACAACACTCCACCCGCCCCTGCTAACAAAAACCTCCACACCGGGGCATTATTGTCTTTAATCGACAGTATATAAAATCCCACAGAATTAGTATACGCTTATGGTCATGTGAGTTACATCAGCCTCTACAACAAAGTTGGCTAAGCGTCGTAATAGAAACATAGTAACTTACACATAAGCTGTCTTATACTAAGAAAGTCCTTCATTGCCTATAGCAACCAATCAGATCATCTTAATGACCTGTAGTACAATAGAAGCTGAGCTGTGATTGGTTACTATATGCAACCTGATAAATATCCAGGCTAACTGCCACAACAGCCAACAGACAATGGATCCTGGAGTCTGGCGGTTAGTTTACAAAGCGTATTTTTTGGCAAATAATTGGAAAGAAAAAAAAAATCCACTCATAACATAGTCTATGGCGTTCTACGAGTCACAGGAGTTGGCTGTGCAAAACTTTGTTATTGTAAATGCGACGGTGCGGATTCCTTTAGCAGAGATACATACATACATACATATACTCAGCTTTAAATTATATATATATATTGTAAAGGATCACTCTCTCTCAGGGGGTTGCAATCACAAATCTTCCCACACACAGGGGGTTTTAACGTCCAAATGGTGCTTTATTGTTGCTCTCTAGCACCAACACACATGAAAAAAAACATGCAAATAAACACCTGCCCATCTGGGCTCTACCTAATACATATGATGTCTCTATTTCACCTATAGAGCACTGTTCACACACAGCATTAGATGTGGCTTCCTCAGCTGTACGGTCCAGCAGCCTCCTGGCTGTGACCTCACCAGCACATTTGGGGAGGAGATGGTCCAGAAGTCCTTCTGACTCTGACCGTGCGACCCTCTATCCATAGGTGTCGCTGGGCCCCCCAAACTTCAGGCTTTACAAACAAAGCCTTGTGGCCCCTCAGCCCTCTTGGCTGAGACCACACAGAGCCTCTGCAGGCTCCAATTTCTCAGGCTTCCTCAGCCTTGTGGCCCCCCCCAGCCCTCCCTGGCTGGGACCACATGGGCCCTCTCCAGGTCTGTTCCCTGGGGCCCTCTTTCTATCACTTCCTCATACATAGAGGGACGTTTTATCCCTCCGTGATTAATATAGCAGGCCTCACCTGCAATCTCCTCAGCTAACCTCAATACCTGTAGTGGAAGGGTGTGGACTGGAAGATTCCCACTACCAACCTGTCTCCAAGTCCAAGAAATCCAGCCCATGTCACTTTAAACAAACTCTCCAGTAAGCTATACCTTGCTGAAGCAGCACCATTTCTGGATTTCAGCTATCTCACCCAGCTAAACTAAACAACGGGTGAGATACACACGCCTTCCAGCATTTATACTGTACACATCACCATAATATATATACAGTATATTGTACTATATTATATTATACCATATCGTTGGTGGATGAGCCCGACATATCTATGATCATTTATATGCGCTAAGAGCTTCCACTTTATTTACTCGTTTACATAGCAGTAATGCTTTTTTACTTCTGCATATGTTCATTTTATGTGTCATGGCTTATCTAGTGCTGCTGCCATTTTTTGTTTAGTATTTAATTAGCCAGTAGGTAGCTTGCACCTGACTCTCACCTGTAGGAGGTGATGACCGTTTTTTGCAATTGTGTGTGTATATATATCTATATATATATATATATATATATATATAAATACACAAAAAATAAACAAGCACCTCCAAAATAAATGAATAGGTGGAAGACAGGTGCAGGCTACCATGGCTAAAAGATATACAATACAAAAAAGTAGCAGCACTGTGTGTGCGCTAAGATACAGATACAGTGAATATGTGAAAAAAGTAAAATGCATGACTGCTATACTTACTATGAGATAAAGTAGAAGCTCTTAGCGCATATTAATGATCATAAATATGTCGGGCCCATCTACCAATCGACAAGGTGGCTTCTAACAGACGGGACCTACTCTAACACAGGCTTGCATCCTAAAGCAACCTGCAAGACACTGAATTAACCCCTTCAACCCCGGGCCTGTTTTCACCTTCCTGCCCAGGCCATTTTTTGCAAATCTGTGTCACTTTATGTGGTAATAACTTTGGAATGCTTTTAATTATCCGGGCCATTCTGAGACTGTTTTCTCATCACATATTGTGCTTCACGACAGCAATAAATGTGTGGTAAAATATTTCATTTTTATTTATAAAAAAAATTCCAAATTTACCAAAAATTTGGAAAAATTTGCAAATTTGCAAATTTCAAAATTTCAATTTCTCTACTTTCAAAATACATAGTAATACCTCCAAACATAGTTATTATTTTACATTCCCCATATATCTACTTTATGTTGGCATCATATTATAAATGTCATTTTACTTTTTTAGGACTTTAAGGCTTAGAAGTTTAGAAGCCATTTTTCAAATTTTCAACAAAATTTCCACAACCATTTTTTTAAACACCAATTCAGATATAAATTGATTTTGAGGGGCTTACGTAATGGAAACCACCCATAAATGACCCACATTTTAGAAACTACCCCCCTCAAATTATAAAAAACTGATGTTACAAACTTTGTTAACTTTGTTGTTTGTTAAGAATTAAAGGAAAATTGAGGTGAAATGTCAAAATTTCACTTTTTTGGTAGATTATTCATGTTAATATTTTTTTTCTTGCCACACAGCAAGGGTTAACAGCAAACTAAACCTCAATATACATTACTCTGATTCTGCAGTTTACAGAAATACCCCATATGTGCTGGTAAACGTCTCTATGGGTTTCTGGCAGTGGTCAGAACGAAAGGAGCGCCATACGAATTTTGGAGGCAGATTTTGCTAGAATGGTTTTTAGACACCAGTTTGTAATTGAGAGACCCAGACGTACCCCTACAGTGGAAACCCTCAAAAAGTGACCCCACTTAGGAAATTACACCCTTCAAAGAATATATTAACGGGGGGTACTGACCACTTTGACCCCTAAGCGTTTTATGGAATTTGGAAACACTTGGCTGTGAAAATGAAATGTTTAATTTCTTCCAATAAAATGTTGCTTTAGCCCCAAATTTTTCATTTTCACAAGGGGTAACAGGAGAAAAGCACCCCATAATTTGTTCCCCATTTTCTCCTGAATACGGCAACACCCCATGTGTGGTGGTAAACTGCTGTGGGGGCACATGGCAGGACTCAGAACAGAAGGAGCGCCATATGGATTTAGCAGCACAGATTGGTTTGCAGGAGCCATTGATTTTTACTTTTTGAGTTATTGTCTTATGTGGGGGCTCATTTTTGGGGGGATGAGGTGATGGTCACTTTTTGTGAGTCAAGGTGAAAAAATAGCTGTTTTGGCATATATATATATTTTTTTTTTTTACAGCATTCACCTGAGGGGGCAAATCATGTGATATTTTTATAGAGCAGGTTGTTACGGATGTGGCGATACCCAATACGTCTAACATTTTTATTTTTGGAAAGTTTACACATTAGATGCATTTTTGAACAAAATAAAATATTTTTGTGTTGCCATTTTCTGAGAGCCATATTTTTTTTAATTTTTTGGGCGATTGTCTTAGGTAGGGATCTAATTTTTTGCGGGACAAGATGATGATTTGATTGGTGTCATTTTGGGGTACATACGCTTTTTTGATCGCCTGCTATTACACTTTTTGTAAGGGAAGGTGACCAAAAAATGGCTGTTTTGGCACTTTTTTTTTTTTTTTTTTACTGCGTTCACCTGGCGGGGTAGATCATGTGATATTTTTATAGAGCCAGTCGATACGGACGCGGCCATACTTAATATGTCTATTTTTCTTGTTTTCCCTATTTTTTACAATTTTTTTTTTACTTTATTTTGTGAAAAGGACACTTTGTTTTGGGAACTTGAAACTTTTTTTGTAAAACTTTATTTTTTTCACTTTTTTTTTCAGTTTCTTTTTTTTACACTTTTTTTAACTTTTGGGGGTCTGATCCCCTTTACAATGCATTACAAGACTTCTGTATTGTAATGCATTGGCTGTAAGTGTATTACTCAATGTAATACACTTCCAGCCTTCTGCCTGTGAGATCCAGGGGCCTGGATCTCACAGGCTTCCGTAGATAGCAGCCGGATGCCTAAGGAAGACATCCGGCTGCTATCTAAGCCATCGGGTTCCGTCACAGCAGCGCGGGGACCCGATGGACACCCCTTCCCACCACCCGCATCGCATGTGCCACGGTCAGCGCTGACTGTGGCACATGAAAGGTTAATGCACCGGCATCGGTGTTTTCACCGATGCCGGTGCATACAGCAGGGGTCCGGCTACTGGGCACAGTCGGACCCCCGCACCGTAGCACTATGACGCTGGTCGGGAAGTCACTTCCCGCAGCGCCGTACATGTATGGCGCTGGTCGGGAAGGGGTTAAAAGAACATCCAGCTAGTTTCCTGATTAAAGCATCAGGCTCATTAGCATCAGGCTGACAATCTAAGGTCCCTATCAGTATGTCTTTAGAGTGGGAGGAGAATATATATATATATATATATATATATATATATATTCTCTTCTATCTATATCATATTATCACAGTTCATATCTGTCTATCATTTTCCTCTATTCTGCTGTAGCTATTTCCAGAGATTTAATACGGCCATAACTTCCAGCATTAAACAAAATCTAATTATGCAGATTCATGTCTCTTATTTAAACAAGTATTGATAAACTATTTAAAGCTCTTTCGGTATTACTAGATAAGTAAAACACGGGCACATTCCTATTCGTTTTGCGGAGAGTAGGCTATAGATCAAGGTATTGGTTTAATAATGGCTTTTCTGGCATAGATTTTTGAGTTAAGACATTTAACTAATTTTCAATCACTATGAAATAATCTACAAATTTATTATATGCGTCAGCATTTTAGGACGTGATGCATCATAAATTCCGTAAGCCAATTGAAGTTTTTTTTCCTTTTCGAAAGCAGTTAGTAGAAATCTTGTTACGATGAATCATAGCATCGAAGATTCATTTTGGTAACGAGGTTATTACTTTGTGTGTTAAACGCCCTACAAATAATATTATGCACATGTGGTTAAATGGGCTGATGTCATTACAGGATATGAAATTCAAATACATATCGATCAAAATGAAATAAGCAGAGAACTGTAAATATATCTTAGATTGTATTATCTACAATAGGTTCAGACAGGATGGGATTTTATATCCAGTCATTTATATAGCACTGACATATTCAGCTGTGCCGTACAGGGGATATATCCATTCACTTAACTCTCTGTAACCAGTGGGGATCACAATGTCATGGATACATACTGGAGCCGATTATATAAATTTTTGGGGAAAGCGTTAAAATTTTGGGACAAGACTACAGTAAACATAGGCGAACTGGCTATAGACCCCATAGTGAAATTTTCTGGTGGGCCGATGCCTGGGGGAGTTGCCCAAGCCTCCATACTGCCACCATAGTACACAATGTTCTGATGATCTCCTA
The DNA here is from genome assembly GCA_900303285.1 of Rhinella marina. NCBI lineage: Eukaryota > Metazoa > Chordata > Amphibia > Anura > Bufonidae > Rhinella > Rhinella marina. Next base: position 91,657 of record ONZH01005659.1, read on the forward strand.
TGTGACACCAGGGAACACAGTTGCACTCCTGAATTCAACTGTATTAACGTCCTCAGGATGGTGATGCAGATTGAATACTGTAGCGCAGGTAGCAGTATATTGTGCAACACAGTGTTATTTGGTTCTACTAGGGCGGTATTTTGTTCTGCGCTATGGTATTGCTAAGTCTTCTTCTGTTGTCCCTGTCTACATATGTTGGCCCTGCCTACTTGTGCTGTGCCTCCTTCTGTCAATTTTGACCCACCTACAACTTTTTGTTTTTTCCCTGGGATAATTTAAGTTCCCAGTCCAGTCCTGGCAGTAAAAACCACTATACTTCACAAATCTTCCTCTGCTTTATTGCAGAATTCATTGTGATGTGGAAAAAGGTATTGACAGATCTATTGGCTGGGGCATCACAAATTAACTATGTAAGTTCTCATGGAAATGAGAAGGCCATGTACTCAATATGGTGTTTTATTCTTCTCTACCAAGTCACAGGTAAAGATTCCTTCACCCAGGGAAATTATTTAGTTTCCTACACTAGCCTTGTGTCCTAAATACCCAGGCTAAAGAAGCACCCAGCTCCCTTGAACCTAGCGTCCAGGGCATATCTTCTACCTGCCCCTCTTAGCTTCGCCCCTGTCCTCCTGAAGGAATGCTTTGAGATGGAAATACCTCTGTAATACGCATGCCATAGAGTTAACCATGATTTTTTTTCAAATTGTCATGGAATCCTTAAAAAAACTCTGTAAAATTAGAGAAACGCAATAGTACAGTACAGAGCTATATAGCACCCTATGGGCAAAGTTCTATGGATCCACAGGTCTATGGCCATGTGTGAGCCTTTATACTAACATTCAAGTCTTTGATTGATTCATTCCCCTATCAGTGGTGTAACTAAGGGCTTACAGGCCTGGTGCAAAAGTTGATATTGGCTCCCCAGCACAACTTCTCCTCACGCTTGCCACCTGCAGCCCGCACATACCTTTTTAACAGCATTGCTGGGTCTCTTAAGTGACCTATTGATGAAGCACTAGCAGCTAGTGATTACTGTACAGGTACATCTTCTTGGTTTGGAGTCATCTGCTTTCCAAATAATGACCACAGCATATTAGGTGTTTGACAAAGGTAGAGGGGTTTTATACAAAATTGTGCTTTTTTGTGGAGTTCTATGCATGCACTTCCTCTATGGTGTCATCCAGTACATGGGTATTCAGCTTTAATATACTTGGACTGTAGGTTGTTATATGGGTCTTACATTAATAGATACCCCTACATACCACCACCACTCTAAGCAATGATAGGGGGGGAGTACAATCTCCTGGACAGCTCAGTAGTCTCTTCCATATAGACATGCGCTATGAGGTTATTGTAAGCTTTTCAGCAGCACGTCTTCAATTTTCTCCACATCTTTCCTTCCTTGACTATATACTGACCTACTTCTACGTTTGGCATTGAAGGGTTAATGATCTCCTTTCTGACTCCTTTCATAAATCTTGTTCCCTTGGTTCCTCCACTCCAGGGTCTCAGATTTACAAAACTTTGAATGCCAGGCCCCCTGGCTTATGGCCCTGATTGACTGCTGCAGCCACTGTGCCCTAGTATGTTCTGTTGATATCTAGTCCCCTGACTACATTGCAATAGGATGTAGCTAAACAAATAAAGTGGTGCTTCAAAGTTTGTGAACCTGTCTGTGGGTGGCAAAGTATGTAAACCTTCGCTTTCAGTATCTATGGCAACTCTCTTGTGCAGCAATAACTTCAACAAAACATTTCCAGTAATTGTTGATTAGTTCTGCACATCGGCTTGGGAGAATTGCAGCCCATTCCTACATACAAAATAGCTTGGTGGAGCCCAGACTCTTTAGAGATTTTTTCGTAACCTTTTCCAGCCTGGTGAGCATCAACAACCCTTATTCTGTGGGCCTCAGAAATCTCCCTTGTGCATGCTATGATACTTTAATAGATCCCATCTTTAAATAAAACAAGTTTCCAACTCACATCTGATCGTCATCCAACTGATTGAAAACACCTGACTATAATATTACCTTCAAATTATCTTCTAATCCTAAAGGTTCAGATACTTTTGCCACTCACAGACATGTGATATTGAATCATTTTCCTCGATAAAGAAATGACCAAGTCTAATATTTTTTAGTCATTTGTTTGATTTGGCCCAGGGACACAACCTCAACTGACAACAACCATCTGAACCTTCACTGACAACTAGCTAGCAATTCATTTTTAATTTCTACAAGGAATAATAAAGGAATGGCACACCATAGAGTCATAAGAACAGATGCTCTGGAATTGTTATTACATGGGGAGTACAAGTACTTACTAAAATAGAAATGTCAGGAGAGGCGATAGCAACTCTTTAATAATGTACATAAAAACTAAACTACTGTATCTTTCGCCCCATAAGATGCACCAAAGTGGGGGGCAAATATCACAGCATCTTATGGGGTGAATACTAATGAGCGCTTCCATTATGGAAGCGCTCATTAATACTGGAAGACCGGGAAGCGGTGAAGGCTTTGTATTAACCGCTTCCTGGTCCTTAGCTGTTGGCTATGCTGTGGCTGCGCACAGTGTGAGGGGACTCTGTGACCTCACGCTCTGCGGCAAGAAGAAGATGCACTGGAGGTGAGGAGCGGTGGCGTCCGGAATAGGAGAGGTAAGTTTATTTGTTTTAATTTTATCCGATTATTAACATTGGGGATCTGATCTGAGGTCTAAATGAGGGTCTTATTAACATTGGGGGTCTGATTGCTGGTCTGACCTGAGGTCTAATTAAAAATATATCTTTTTTATGGTCCTCCTCTAAAACCTAGGTTCTTCTTATGGGTCGGTGCGTCTTATAGGGTGAAAAATACTCTATGTGAAATAAATAAAATCAACAATAATACAATAATAAAATCACAATCACAAACAGGCCAATGCTGATGTTGTAGGACAGAATACAGTGCGGTGCCTGGAGATGACTAGGGAGCTGTTTGTAATACCAGCACTAATAGTACTACACTCACCACTCCTGGTCCTACTGTACGCTTGAGCACTTCCATAATGGAACTGCTCAATGCTTACTTGTGTAAATACATATTTAAAACACTGACTACCTTACTTAATAATTTCTTCTTTAAATGTGATCTCTATGCACTTACCTTCTCTTTATATCTCTTATTGTAAGATATGCGAAGAGTACTTTAAATACCTGTTATATTACGAACTTGTGGATTTTATGGCTCCCTCTTGTTGTTATTCAACTGTGAAACAATGTTTGTGTTACTGTAAGTGCCTATAAATGATCTCTTCCCGTTTCTTCTGAGAACCTATATAAATTGTTTTTTCACTGTAGATAAAAAATAACATGTAAATGGTGAATAATCCTAATGCTTTTTTCACCCTTTAAGAGGAGCTGTCACCTCACCTGACCTCCTCTGTTTTAGTAACTACTTGCACTCCTCATGTAATAACAATTCTGGAGCATCTATTCTTATGGCTCTATGTTGTGCCATTTCTTTATTATTTCTGCTAGAAGTTGTCAATTAATTGCTAACAGTGTGCAATGAAGGTCCAGATGGGCTTTACCAGTTGGGTGTGTGTCTCTGCACAGTCTGACATTTGTAGCACTGATTGGATAATGTTAGACTATGCAAGGACACACCCTTACCCTAAGGTGAAAGCTTTTCTTTAACTCTACCGTTTTTCTTTATCAGCAAGAAGACTATTTTACAATGACTTAAGCACCCCCCCTCCATACAAGGAACAGAAAATCGTCCAAACTTGCAAATTTTGCCCACTCTCTTTTATGTCCTGTAGCCTCCCGACTCTCTCCGACAGATGATTTCAAGAGAAAAAAAGGAACTTCTTGTTAGATTTCAATGCAGATTGATTTGTTCTAAGGAGAGCTAAACCACCACCAGATATGTCAGTTTGCAGCTTACTTCCCTCTCCATACTGTAGACACATGCATTCTCAGCCAAACAGTTGAGATGAATAGCTGTATTCTGCCAGTGAAAACTAGATAGTGACACACATCCTTTTTTCTGAACTGTTTTTATTTTCTGATTTCTGATTTTTTTATTTTTTTATTTATTTCAGGAACATGACTACAGGGTCGTCCATCTCGGCTGAGCAGTTCCTAACAGCATTTATACACAGCATTAAAAAAATTGCCTTACTGCAGCCACCATAAGCCATAAACACAATGGTCAGGAGGAGACTCAACTTCTATGAGAGAGCTTTCTTGGCACGCTCTGTGACCTGTGCAGAGGACAGAAGGGAGCTGATCAGCTGTGATATCACCTATTGTCAATGGTGGATCCTGTTTTAGCTGTATATAGGTGATATATTTCATTCCAATCCTGACTGTATTGATAAGCATATGACTGCTATAAACTGATCTATACAGACCAAGAAGTGGTGCGTATTATTAGTATTAGTGGTCAGTGCAAAAACTGAAGGATTTTATGGATAGATAGATAGATAGATAGATAGATAGATAGATAGATAGATAATAGATAGACAAACAGATAGGCAGATAGAAGACAGACAGACAGATTGATAGATAAATATTGACATGAAAAATTAAAAATATTATTCTTTAAAAATTTTGGTTAAAAACTTGATTTAAACAATAGGCCATTTTCTGATAACATATACAAAAAGAAATGTCCAGAGTATTTTTTTATTTGCTAGTTTATTACAGCTAGTCATGTATACCTGAGTTAGTCTGTCAATTATTGTCAAAAGATCTGTAATTACCTTATAATAACAGCTTTCATTAATGACTCCTGTCCCTTTCCACTGGTCCCATAAAGATTGTTGCTATGGCTCATCTAAGAAGACAGGAAGACGGTGGGGCGGTCCTTCACACTGCATGCCTGCATTAGGTTTCAGAGTGAGGAGGCGTGTCTCTCAGTTATCCAATCTGATTGGCTGGCAGGAAGCTGCTGTCTACAGCAAGTGTGTATGTGAAGTGAGGGAAAGCAGTTTTGACCTCAGAGAACTGGTAGAGGAGCCATCTTGAGAAGATCCTCATATTGTAGGGGTTAAAACAGCCGTAACTAAGGGAAAAGCTCAAGGAAAACAATGGTATGTGAAGAAACAAAAGTTTGCTTTATGCATAATGCTCCACCAGCAGTAACGTATGGTAAAATTGACTTTTTGATGAAAGCATCACAGTTACACTTTAAGGATACTAAAATTAGGGCTTTATTTGGCCATAAATCCATAACCATAAGAGTAGTCAAAAGACAGTCAAAACAATGCTTACACGTTTTAGACATAGATTGTGTCCTTATTCATGGCAGTATCCTACACGTATAAGCACATCAAACATGTAGGATTCTTAAGATTCTCAAGACACTTCTTTTTGTATAGTGTATAGCGCTCACAATTGTTTTCCGAGTAGCAGGGATCCTTAGAGCATATGGGTGAGCTGGCTATGAAGAATATTCATTTTCTAAAACATTCCCTTTAAGTCTTTTACAGTAAATCTACTGCTAAAATTGGTTTGAATTAAAAAGTTATCTGAAGTTGAACTAGTCCAAACATATCTCTTTGCTTTAGTTTGCAACTGATCTCTACATACATTATATTTCAGCAGTCATAACAGCTGGGATACATTGGAACTTATAGTCCCCTAAGAGTTAAATGGTACCAGGCTATATATCTGTTGTACAACCTCTAGGATAGAAGTAGATTAATAATACATGGACTGCAACTGTTTTGGAACATTTTGTAACACATACATGTATGCAGTAAAAATCTCATCTACCGTATATCCTTAGGCAGCCAGTCTTGTGAAATATGGAAAACATCTCTGGTTAATTCATGTTTCCTGCTGTCCCTTCTATTCATGACCTCATCTTAGAGTGACTGCGATAAGGCCGAGCATACATCACACTTTTATTAATGGTATAGGATATAAGAGATTATATCATGTCAATCACAGATCATCATGTTGCCTGAAGGGCACTGAGTTAGTGATATTCCAACAGAGCTTGGAAATAATAAGATTCTTCCGATAATAACTCCCAGCCTGATGTTTGCATTGTGCAAATAGAGAGAAAATACCCTTATAATGGAGAAAAACAGGCTCCTTAATATGATTGAGTAGGGATAAAAGAAGAGGGATATTGCAGGTTCAGTAATGGAGAGAGATTGGTTATTGCGTTAGCTTGTATGGAAAATGTCCATCAAGGTTATGGACAAAAGGCCGCTGGGTAACCAATAAAACCATACTGGAAACCTGGATATTTGCCATCTCTTCCAGTCACTATTCATCAGACACTTTGTGGCCTTTGCCAAGACGGAAGTTTCTAAAGATATTTCCTCATGGCATATCAATAGGATATGTTGGATATTCACAGCACCATGCTTTCTCCAGTCTCACAGGTCCTCTGCTTGAAGATAACATTTGCTTGTGCCCTGTCCTTCAAGCCACACATTAAAACCCTCACCTCCTCCTGCCACTTTCAACTCAAGAACATCTATTCCTCATCCATGAATCAATTAAAATGCTATTGTGTGCTCTCATCATCTCCCGCCTGGACTACTGCAACATTCTTCTCTGTGGTCTCCCATCCTACACTCTCGCACCCCTCCAATTTATTCTGAACTCTGCTGCCCAGTTAATCCATCTCTCCCCTCTTTTCTCCTTCGCCGCCCCCCCCCCCCCCCCCCCCGTGCCAGTTCCAGCAAATTGACAACGACATGATCGTAGCATCTAATAGCAATAATCTGGTGCTATTAATTAAAAAAGCAAACAGTAAAAATAATACTTACCTGATACATTTGCTTGTGATGGTCTGGCATGAAATCTCGCGTGGCCGAAATGACTTCATCAGGCTGGTTGATATGGTGACATCATACATCACTGCGCATGGAATTTTGGCCAAGATCTTCAAGCAAGATGGCTGTGGCTGACCTGTCGTGAGCAAATGGATCAGATAAGTACTATTATTTCTTTATTTTTACACCATTTCAGGTTAAATCGATACCCTAGTCAGCTTCGCAATTAATCGAATTTAACCTGAAATTCGGATCTCACTCATCACTAATCAGTGGAGATAAGGGCTGCATTTATATGCAGCAATCAACTCTGCTGTATGGGGACAAGTAATTTCTACAGTGATCACTTGTCCCCATAGGGAATCTTTGTTCTTGGGCAGCAGATCCCTATTTAGACAGCAGGATCTCTTGCATAGGAATGAGGACTTGTGCTGCTGGTTCCCAATAATTGGCCTGTGTATAAGGTGACGGCAAATGTTAGTTCACCGGGTGATTGTGTCATTCTGCTGACACCTTTTACACCGGCCAATTTTCGGGAACCAGCATTTACCATATTTTTGCTTTATAAGACACACTTTTTCCCCCCAAAAGTAGGGGGAAAATGGCCATCCATCTTATAAAGCGAATACTAGTGAGCGCTTCCATCATGGGAGCGAGGAAACATACTCACCCTCCTGCGCTGCCTTCTCCAGCCGGCTCTGCACTGTCCTGACCCCGTACAGTGTCAGGGCGTAGTATGCGCACTATGACCTGATGCTGCACGCAGTCAGGTGACAGTGCAGCGCTGGCTGGAAAAGACAGAGGAGTGAGACTTGCTGGAGAAGAAGAGAAGCCACGGCGCAGGAGAGGTAAGCAGAGTTTTTTGTTTTAGTCTCTTGGGGTCTGAAAGGGCTGATGGTGGTCTATAAAGGGCTGATCTGAGGTCTGAAAGGCTTATGGCGGTCTATAAAGGGCTGATCTGAGGTCTGAAAGGGCTGATGGGGTTTAAAAAGGGCTGATGGGGGTCTAAAATGGGCTGGTCTGAGGTCTGATGGGGGTCTGAAAGGGCTGATCTGAGGTCTGATGAGGGTCTGAAAGGGCTAATCTGAGGTCTCATGAGGGTCTGAAGGGCTAATCTGAGGTCTTATGGGGGTCTGAAAGGGCTGATGGGGGTCTGAAAGGGCTGATCTGAGGTCTGATGGAGTCTGACATGGAAGGCTGATATGGGGGTGTGATGTCCTGATATTTATGGGGGGTCTGATATGAGGATCTGATGAAAAATATTTTTTTCTTATTTTATTACTCTAAAATCTGGGGTGCATCTTATCATAGGGTGCGTCTTATAAAGCAAAAAAAAAGGGTATACAAATGGTCACCCCCCAATAATCAGCCTGATCCTCGTTTTTTGTAAAAGGACCTTAACAAGCCAAAGTTGAAGGGATTCAGTTTCTAATTTGAGTCTATTACTTCAGGGCTCACATTTACTGGACAACAAACTTCTTTACAAATGTAGTTGGGTCAAATTATCATGACTTTTAATTAAAGATGACCTGTCCCCTCTCCTGACTCATCTGTTTAAATAACTACTTGCATTCCCCATGTAATAACAATTCTGGAGCATCTATTCTTATGACTTTACTCTTGCTAGAAGTTATGAATGAATTTCTAGAGGTTTACTAGAATTGCTAGAAGTTTGAAATGATGGTTGGCCCAAATGGGTGTTACCGTTTTGGGGGTATCGTGCACAGTCTGACACTATCCAATCTGTGCAGCCAGTGTCAGCCTTTACAGGGACACATCCCCAAGTGATATCACTCAGAAGGATCTTTACTACAAACTGGTAGAAATTCATTTAGAATTTCTTGCAGGAATAATAAAGGAATGGCACATCATAGAGTTGAGTAGATGCTAAAGAATTGTTATTACATGGGAATGTAATGTATGTAAGTTTTTTCCTAAAACAGACATGTCAGGAGAGGTGACAGTTCTTCTTTAAAGCTATGACATTTCATATAGTACACTCATTCTGCATTCAAGCTAATAAGATGTATTGCACAAGAGCGTTTACGAAGGAAACAAGAATAAACATAAGTTTCAATAGAATTTTCTTTCTGCCACTTCTTTAGTGAAAGGGCAGCAATTCTGACAAATATTGAAAATGTGTATTAATACTTACGGTACCTATTCATTCAGGCATGTGTGAATTTTTACAGCAGTAACACATCAGGATGTGGAAGATGTTAGGGTACATTTTAGATACATAACGCTAAATATATAACATATAATACAATGAATACAATAAAAGTATTTAAAAAAAATAAAACATTAAAAAATAAAAAAAATAAATAAAAAGGTCATAAAAATGTTAATAACGTTTATCAAGCTTATATCAACCTGACAATAAACATGTGCAGTAAATGTATCTTATTTACGTGTGATGTAATTTATTTATGGTGTTTGGCAAATAGACTGAAAATTCATTTTTATACTAGTTTCTCCATTTTTAAACCATGATGAATTTCATTTCATAGATTGAAAAACATAAAAATGACTTATTAATGAAAACTAAACAGCAATATTTATTTGATTCTAATTCCAATATAGTCCTAATCCTTAGGGGCTTAAAGAACGATATGAATGCATTATTTATTTTCACCAACTGTGCAAGGATAGAATTTCTAGGATGAATATTTATCCTGTCGTAGTATAGCTTGCTTTTTTGCATATGAGTTGTAGTTTTTAATTATATTGTTTGGGGTACTTATTGCCCGTTTTTTACTCTGCTTTTTGGAAACTGATATTTTTAATATTCATTTTTTATTTTTTAAAAAACCAAAACATTATTTATTTTATAGCCTTTTGATTTTTTATTACTTATCTAAGTCCATTATGCTTATCATTATAGACTGACAGACTTAAAGGGGTTGTCCGAGTTTTTTTTTTGTCCTTTGTATGTTTCTAACTAGTCAAATACAACAGCTTTTCCATACACTTTCTGCTTCTAAAGCTGCTGGTTTGTCAGGTTTCAATGAGGGTCACATGACCTGTGATGTCAGCTTGCCTCTCTGCTAATCTTGCATTTGTGCACAGAGCCTGTACACCAGACATTAACCCCTTCAGCCAGAACACACTGAAGGCTTTACAACAGCAGCTACAGATGTAAAGAGACACAGGACCTACAGACACAGAGCTGACTGGAGCTGATCTGGAGGAGATGCAAAGTATTGTACAAGACAGGTAGGGGGAAGACCCTGTGTGTATCAGCAGTGTCATTGTACAGCTGGGACTTGTAGTCCTACACATACAACGTGCTGCAGAGTATTCCAGCAGACATGTCACTCAGCCAGCTCTTGTATTCACTGCCTTTGCATAGCTGGAAGGGGGAGGGGCAGATATTGTTATTACTGCATGTAAAAAAAGACCAGAAGAGAACCAGGGAAATGTGGAAATATAGATTTTTTTTTTGCCTAAAACTTGCTTAACTTAGTTATATATTGCTGCCCATCAAATTTACAGTACTATACATTTTTTTTCATAACTCGGACAATCTAGATCAGGGATCAGGGATCAGCAAATTTCGGCACTCCAGCTGTTCTGAAACTACAATTCCCAGCATGCTCCATTCATTTCTGTGAGAGTTCTGAGAGGAGCAGAGCCAGGATGCATGCTGGGAGTTGTAGTTTCACAACAGCTGGAGTGCCGGAGGTTGCCTACCCCTGATCTAGATTGTAGCAGTGCAGCTGTTCATCCCATACACTTGAAAGGCAGAGGAAGCATATTAGTGGTCAAGGAACACTAAAGCTAAAACAGGAGATAATCTCACATGCAGAGTTTCTCAGTATGTGTATTTTTACATGCTCCTAAATTAACAGTGCAAAAAAAACTTGCATAAAAAGATTTTTTTTCCCATAAACTTGCTTAAAAATTTCCTACAAACTTTCACTTTTGGTTGTGAGGGGCTTAACCATTGTGATGGGGCTTAGTATTTCAGTACTTCAGTGAAATAGAGGATTGTTTAAAGTAGGTATATCTATTATAATAAGTAGAGATGAGCAAAGTTTTGTAAAATTCGATTCACCAAACTTTCGACAAGAAATTCGAATTGTTACTAATTAATTCCTTGCTATAAATCAGGTATACCCAGCCTCTCAGTGTAAAGGCTAGGAAGTTAAGATATTCCCAACTGCCGACATTATATTTATGTTGGAGGCCAAGCATTTAAAAATTTCGCCCACAGACTATGACACAGACTATGACTGTCAGTGTATTAGCAGTGTAATACACTGACAGCCTACCTGTGAAAGCCAGCCAGGCATCTGTAGAAGGCAAGCCCCGATGCCTTCCCCGCCATGGGGTCCCGGTCACCACAGAGCGAGTGCCCCCTCTTTTCAGAAACCCCGTACATGCTACCCAATCAATATGCTGTACCCATACAGTGGCTGTTGAGAAGTCACTTCCTGATGCGCCGTACATGTACAGTGTATATTGGGATGGGGTTAAAGGGGTATTCCATTGTTATGAAGTGAAGACATATCACAAGGACATGGAATCATTATGGTTTGCTGATGCATTTCATTCTAAGATTTCCCTGCACAACCGGTGGCCAGGAGTGTGGCTGCGCAGGGAACACTGCAGCTCAACCTCATTCACTTAAATAACAGTGAATAGGGGGTAATGCTGCACCAGTACTGTGATCCTCTTATTCTTACCATTGGTGCAGATCCCAAAGGTCAAACACCCACCAATCACTCAGTGATGGAATATTATGTGATATGCCATCCCTTTTTAAACTCGGAATAAGACTATAAATTATGCTATGTTTTTTTTTTTTTTTTATTTGTTCTAAATAATTGGAATAGCAGTAGTGTGACCTATTAAGCTCTGCTGCATCTCCATTACTTACTGCAATAAAGCTGAGTTTGTCATCATGGCACCGTATCAGTCCATTCACAGCAGCTTACCTGATTACCATGTAAATAATTTATAAAGAGCACTCATTAGGCTGATATTGAGGTGAGATAAAAGCAGCGTACCAGCCGGCAATACCAGTAATGTCATACAAGTCTTCTAACTGGATACTTTATCACAGAGTATACTCAATTTAATCACAGAGTAAAGAAATGAAGGTCTAAACCTCCAATGACATATAGAATAATAGATATAGTGTAATTAGACCTAACTCCTTCGTTCCACCCCTACCGAGGCTACAACCGCTAAGCAAGCAGAAAGATAGCCATATATTCATGTGTTATATGATTAGGGGAACTCATCTGGTTATTGTGATTAGAGATGAGCGAGTAGTGTTCGATCGAGCCGGTATTCGATCGAATACTACGATATTCGGCATACTCGATTTCAATCGAGTATAACGGCGATGGCGCACTTAGAATTCGTTTCCCCTCCCACCTTCCCTGGCGCTCTTTTTCCACCAATCAACATGCAGGGGGGGTATGACAGGCACGCTGAGCACGCTGGCAGCGCGAAAACAGCGTCTACATGGATTGGCTGGAAAAACCATGTGACCTCGAATATTAAAAACTCAGCTCTTCCTGCTCGTACGCATATGCTGCGTGAACTTAGTCAGGGACAGAGGCTGGAGAAGGGACAGATAGGTTTTAGCTGTTGGACAGGCAGGAGCGTGATTAAAAGCCCTTATCAGGGCTACTACAGTGGACTTCAGTGATAGCTTTACTACAATATAGACTTTACAGAGAACGGCTGCTGTATTCAGGGATAGCTGCTGGAGTAGGGACAGAGAGAGGCATTAGTGGTGTATTAGGTGCTCTGCTACATACCAAACTATATTTGGCACTACTGTTCAGCGTTCTTTTAGGCTGAAACAACCCTGTTATATAACTAGTGTGTATATGCACCATCTGATCTGGCAGTATACGGCTGTGAATTTTATTTTATTTTTTTAAATACAGTTTATTTGGCTCTAGTGTTCTGGGTTCTGTGTGCCTGCAATACCCTTTTTGTATACCAGGTGTAAATACCCACCGTCTGTTCAGTTAGTAACGGCTGTGTACCTTGAAATATACAATATCTAGGCCATTTAATAGGCCACTGTACTGTGGCGTTTTCTTGTTAAATTATCTCACATACCTGGTGTAAATACCCCACCGTCTGTTCAGTTACTACACGGCTGTGTACTTTGAAATATACAATATCTAGGCATTTTAATAGGCCACTGTACTGTGCGTTCTCTTGTTAAATTATCTCACATACCTGGTGTAAATACCCACCGTCTGTTCAGTTACTACCACGATTGTGTACTTTGAATATACAATATCTAGGCAATTTTAATAGGGCCACTGTACTGTGCGTTCTCTTTGTTAAATTATCTCCACATACCGCGTGGAAAATACCCACCGTCTGCTTCAGTTTACTACACGGGCTGTGTACTTTGATAAATATACAATATCTAGGCATTTTAATGGCCACTGTACTGTGCGTCATCTTGTTAAATTATCTCAACATACCTGGTGTAAAATTACCCACCGTCTGTTTCAGTTACTACACGGCTGTGTACTTTAGAAATATACAATAATCTAGGCCATTTAATGGCCACTGTACTGTGCGTTTCTCTGTTAAATTATCTCACATACCTGGTGTAAATACCCCCGTCTGTTCAGTTACTACACGGCTGTGTACTTTGAAATATACAATATCTAGGCATTTTAATAGGCCACTGTACTGTGCGTTTTCTTGTTAAATTATCTCACATACCTGGTGAAATACCCACCGTCTGTTCAGTTACTACACGGCTGTGTACTTTGAAATATACAATATCTAGGCATTTT